>OX155958.1:22549184-22771684 GCA_944548615.1 Micropterix aruncella
CCTTTTCCTATAAAAGCATGTTGATTATTTTATTTGATTGGTTTCAGTCGCTGATGTATGCTGGTTCTTTGTCTTCTGATCGATTTTACTCCAACTCTGTAGCCAACTAAGTTTTTATATTTCGACACTTGATTTCATTCTTCTAACTTTATGGCTTTTTATATTCTATGTATTTTTCCAGTGAGTCGATATATTGTGACGTTGTAACGGGAAATTAAAATGATATATTTAAAAACATAAATAATACAAAATCATTTAAGAAAGTCAAAATAAATAATAAAATATAAAACTGCAATTAAAGAGGCAACGAATAGCGAAATAAAATGAACGGTAAAATAAAATGAACAATTAAATAGTGGGAGTTAAAAATAAAATAAATGATAATTAAACATACAATTCCAATTACTCCGACAAGCTCGTAAAAATCAAAGAACCCAACGTGAAGATAATGTAACTGTTGCAAATGTATTGTTGTTATTTATTTGAGTTTATTAAAGCGCCAAATTATGTTATAGCGGTTTTACGCCAAAATATATTATGCTGCTTATTATAGACATGTGTGGACGAGAACTGTCAAATTTCAAGGTCTAACGCATCAAAACGAAGTTAAGGCGGTCCCTTGGTTTATTTTGCATTTTATACCGGCTACAGACTCATGGCGAGGATCTCCGAGAATACCAGAGAAAAGGAGTGTGTGTGGGTATCTTCTCGCCCTTCTGGTTCTCGTTCTCGCCTGTTCTACGCCCGATGTCGGTTTTTTGACTCGTGTGTCGTCCAGACTCACGGCAAGAGGTCTCGGCGAGAAGTTTCGCAGATACTTCTCGCGAAAACAAGCAACATGTCCACACTCAAGATATTCTCACTCGTGTTCTCATTCCTATCCGATATGGACGACATTACTGTTATGGACGACATTCAAACTGCAGCAGGTTTGGCCCTATGTGCCTATTGTAACTTTGTGCATATTGTAACTTTGTAAATGTTGTAACTTTGTAAATGTTGTAACCAAAAATACAATTAAGTAAAAAAGAATGTATAGGCGATGGTGGATGACGCAAATTCATCGAAATAAAACAAGGTTCGTAATTGTATAATTAATTGAATTGAATAATTGTTCGAGTCGGTTCCACGCGTCATGATTTTAAACTCTTGCCATTGTAATGACATTGTTTAGCATCCCATAAAATGGGCTCACATTGAAAGTATTCCATGACTTTTAATTACAAATCGTTATTCCAGATTTTCAAAACAAAACAGAAATTTTACGAAATAAGACCAAATAAACGTGCACTCTCCACCACTATCTCTCTGCTCCGTTTCACACTGTAGAGTATATTTTCAATCCCAACTAATCTTGTGTGACATTAAACAACGTTACTACAAAAACCAGAGTTTAAATCACGATGCTTGGAACTGAATCAACATACTAATGGACAGTGAAGTATCCGATCTGGAAAAGAAAAAGAAATATCTTTTTTCCAGTTATAGGTAGTACAGAAAAATGGTAAAAGATTCCACCACATCGGGTGTTAGCGAAAATGACGTATACGAACCAATATAGTTGGCTTACCATATTCAGGATTCGAAGTTAATATTTGAAAAGTTATAGTTTGTTAATGCACACTATAGCAAAGCCGCTGTAGCTTAAATACCGGATAAGAACCTTGAGACAACTGAGAACTTTTTGTGAGTGTGGAGGTTATTCTCGTCTCTCTAGGAGCTCGGCTATAATTTTCGCCAGGACTTGTCTCCGGAGTCTTTAGCCGATATTATAATAAAAAACGGCATCGCATTGTCGATATTAATTCCATTGGTCGATTATAGATATGCAATGAAACTCTTTTAGCGTTTATAATTTTCAAAGGGCGCCATTAAATTCTTCATTGATTTTTCTGGACAAATTTGATGACCTCTTCAGTCGCTGTAATCATAAATAATAATCACATTTGGTTGACTAGTATAATCCCAGTGTTGCAATCAAATATTATAATCTGGATTTACCCATTGTGCAGAAACATGCTAAGTATATTTTGCAAATGCTATACTCAGTGAATTCACAGCGTAAAACTGGTCAATGTCAGGCTTATTCTGTTAAGTCTGGAGATCTCATATAATTTTATTTCAATTAAGTTTTGGTAAATTACGGTATGTAGCTTAAATTGATTGTACATATGTATAACTGATTGGATCTTATAATACAACTATACCTCTTGTAATTTACAACAAAATGAATTTTTGGTAGATGACATAGGCTATAAAAAAATAAAAACATAAATTAAATATTACTTAATTGGTCGCCGTTCTATGTATTGGCTATAATAAGCAAGCTAATTTAGTTGTGATCGATTTTAAAATACTTTCATTATCTTTCTTACCTACGCGATTTTCTGGTTCGATTTTAAAATTGGTTATTACTAATTTTTTTTACGATATTAAACTCGTAAACCAATAAAGATATTAAGAAATGACCCAGAGGCAGACTTAGCAAGTTGATGGCATTATTCTCAGGAGTCGTCCACATTTTCCATTCTAGCATATCTTTTGTTTTCCATTTTAGCAATAATAATAAGGAAGTTATGAAGTATTAAATTTTTAGAATACATTATTCTTAACTCAAACCCCGCTGAAGATGGCAAAAGTGAAGTAAGCTAGAGTTGTAGGCAAGGTCCTCGGATTTCTAAGCCAAATATATTTATTTTTCCGGAATTCTAAGCCACATATATTTATTTTCCGGAATTCTAAGCCACACATATTTATGTCCGGTACTTTCCAAGATTCAATAAGTACGATTAAACACAGAGTCATACACACACACGCGCGCGCACGTGCACAAACAAACACATACATACACAGACCTATATACAAACACACACACACACACACACTTACGCACACGCACATCCTCACCTATGCTGTATGCATACACAAGCACATCCACACAAACACATAGACATTTTCCAGAAATCAGTATTTGCAGGATTTAAAAACGTGGAAATTCGGTGCAATCTGGTATTCTAAATTAATCAAGACTTTCCCTGTTTACATGCTTCATGTACCACGATGTACTTTTTTTGAGAAAGGTAAAATAATTATAATAAATTGCGTTTTAGACATTCCATGATTTTGTCACATTAATTTAGCCTTGCGGCTTGCTTCTCACTCTAGGACAAATATAATATTTTATTGCATTTCATTAGTCCATTTCAGGCTTTTTCGATTAAACGCTGCTCGCTGTTAGCAAATATAAGAGTAATCTTGTTATTATCGTATTTGACGATGTTTGTTAGGCTTATTCGATTACTACTCAGTTCGCAAAGGGGTGTCACAAAGTGTACTTAACCTGGCGTGCATAAGGTTAAAAGTTGCAACACGGAGCATAGGGTGGGTGTGACCAACCCATATGGTTTAATTTCAACATATAAATGTAGATTATTATTATTTTATTTTTTATATAATTATGCTGCACATTTAAAAGAAAATAA
Source organism: Micropterix aruncella (assembly GCA_944548615.1). Taxonomy (NCBI): domain Eukaryota; kingdom Metazoa; phylum Arthropoda; class Insecta; order Lepidoptera; family Micropterigidae; genus Micropterix; species Micropterix aruncella. Next base: position 22,552,667 of record OX155958.1, read on the forward strand.
ATGGATAAATTAAAAACATTTAAGTATTGTTCCTTAATATTTATTTACATAATAAAGAAATCAAAAATGTATAGTTTATATTGTAAGATAATATGGTACATAGTTCTTTTTTGCTATTACAATATTTAAAAAGCCAACGAAAAATACTTTTTCTTCTAATAAAAAAATGAACAAACAAATAAAATCACTTTTTTTAAAAATAATAACCAGTCAGACTTCAGTTATTCATCTTGAGATCTGGTGCAATTTTTACATGTGAATATAGCTTGTTCCATACATAGATTACGATTACATTTGTATCATACGTATTTGGTCTTGCGATCCTTATTAGTGGGATATATTTCACATCTTCTAATTGAGCTTGCTATCTTATTTGGACGATCTTTAAGATTCACCGAGATGTTCTTTGGCTTACATTGTCAATTTCAATGTCGTCTTCAGTATTACCAGAAGAATCACTTTCTACTTCGTCAAAAAATCAAATTAACCTCCTTTGTTCTTCTTCGTAAGACACTTTCAATATTCAGCTTGTAATTACAAACGAAATACTAAAATAAAATAAAGAAACATGAAAAGTATTCGGTTCAAATTAATAACAGGTGGAGTAAGGTGGGCGCAAGTGGCAGAAACTTTGACTCCGTCTAAACACTCCGCCGGTCAGCGGTCGACTGCGTGGTGACACTCATCGCTTACTTACCTCTCCTGCGCAGCTATTCAGACGCACAACGAATTTTAATAACTCGCTTTTGAAATATTGAGTAATTTTTTAGTTTCTGGGTGTACTACACCCAACCATACGCAAGCCTGGTTAATAGACCATTGCTAATGAAAGTATAATATGTAAGTACCTAATAATATAAACATTAAGAAATAACTCTCCAAATAGTCATCTTATATTACAAATATTTTTGACTAGATTAATGATATTTTTAATATATATTTCAAACTCATATGTATTTGTTAAGGCATAATAGAGATATGTTGTGGCAAGAACTAAAAAATGCTTCCGTTTTGTACAAATACAAACAAGTAAATATTAAAAATAATAAAAAAACACGGCTCCCGCTATAGAAAGTGAACTATTATTGTATTTATAATTATTTTTATTACAGTTTTTAATGAAATATTTGTGGTTTATGTATTTATCCATATAGATACATGTATATTAACGGAATGTACTTAATCAGACCTATTATTTGACACTTAACACTACATATTTATGTTAATTTATTGACATCTGGACATTTAGACAACTACTTAATTGATGTTTGGGGCTGTTAAGACACTCAGGATGACAAACAAATCTAACAATACCACAGACTTTTTAATCGGTTCAAGGGTTTAGAAGTTATGGTGGAATAAATAAACGGAAAACATACATAGATGAACCCTGAACACATTACACTCCTTTTTTGTCGAACAGTCATGTAAAAAAAGTAGATAAAATTAAATTGAAAACGTTTTTGTCATTGAAAGAATTTTGTAATGAAAAAAAATAATGAAATAATTTGGAACATTTATTTGTCCCAAAAATCCATCGCAACCTACTAATTTGTTGCAGAGAGCTATGCATCAAGAATTTGAAGGTGTCCATTTTTCATACCAATACAATTCTTAGTTTCTGGTAACCGCACTACCTTAGGGCAAAAAATCGTTGATTTAAAAAAAAAAATAGATTTACTCATAACAGTACTTTTTTACAATATACCAGAAAATGTTTTTACACAATAAAACCCATTTATGACCCTTTTTGTATTTTGAATCGTAGGAACAATTTGACGTCGAAACAATCACGTACGCTTTGTGGGTTTCTGGTAATTTTTTCGTTTTTTTTTTTGCATTTGAACGTACGGGATACGTTTGTTGCGTACGGGCGATAATAAAGCGGACGTATCACGAGTTAAGGGGGTTAAAGATAATCTGCAAGGAAATAATAGCGAATTTTAAAAATATTGGCGCAAAAATATTAATAAGTATTAATACTTTTAAATATATAATAAAAAAATATTTTTAAATACATAATAAAAAAAATATTTTAATAATATTGGCCCTCTCGACCATCGCGCCGTAAAAGATTTGCGGTCTGAAGACATTTTCAAGAAAACGGTTCGAAACATATTTTTTAGACTAATAAAGCGTTAAAAAACACACCAAACCTATAGGTAGCAGCGATTGGGGGGGGGGGGGGGGTAGGGGGTTATATTTTAATGATAGTGAAAATATCGTATATTCATTATCGTATCGTATCGTATTATCGAATATTGTATATTCGAGTCATTCTCTATCGCTTTTCATTTGAGATTCGAACTTGGAATGCTAAAGTGATATGAATAGATATATAATAGATCTTAGTGTCACAGTCTTAATTTAAAATTAAAAAAAACTTTTTCGGTCTACATATATCTATTTTGTACCTATATATCTGCGCTAGATATCACGGTGCAAACAACGCTTTAATAAACAGGCTTATCACTATTAATAAATTCCTATAATTATTGTAAATACAAAACCGGCATACCTGCAACGTATTATAACCACTGAACTGGAACTGTCAATCGAACGCGCGCGAATATTCCCATGCAAAGATATAATTATTAATTGGTAAAAAGAGTAATTTTCCCAGTGCCCCAAAGTACCTACGACATAGTAGAAAATGAAGATAGGCCCACACGTGAGAGAAAAATATGACATACTGAACTATGCTAACGGAGTAAAAGACTTTTGAAGATCTACGACGATTCTACTGAGAAATAATTTCTATAGCATTGCGCAAGAAAGCGGGAAATTTTGATATATCGTAATTCGTACGAATCGATTCAGGAAAAACACCTTTTATTGGATAAAGTATATGTATCCAATATCGAGGGTGATCTGGCAATAAGTCCTATCTCATTTTTTGGTGTTTTGGGATTTTAATGGCAATATGTCCTATGTTATTGTTGCCGCAATACAAATAAAACTTACTTACCAATATATACACGGAACACTTCGAAAATCGCTAAATTCAGAAAGTCCTATTGACAACACTGTCAGTCTTGTGCTGCAATCGGTCCTATGTGTCATTTCTGTATTGTGTTTTGACAGATTAACCTAAAATTATTCCATTCTTTTCTACAACAAGCTTTTCACCTAAAGTATTTAGTGTATCACTTGTTTTTCGGTTTAGTTTTGAAGATAAACCCCACATGCAATCTGTGAAGGTAAGTTTATTTGGAATTACCATTATTTACTTGTTAATAAAATTTGTAGAAATCATTGCAACAGATAGGTCAATTTGATGTATGCATTACTTCATCACTTAAAAAAGTTGGTTTGAAAGATAGGACTTTTTGTCTATCATTATTTCTTAATTAGTTTACCTTGTTTATTTGTAGATTGTCTGTAATGAATCGAAGATTAAAAAATGTCGTTCCTTCAGCTACTCAAAACAAGGAGTATAGCAATCTTGATCTTCAACGGCTAGGAAGGCTCAAGAAGTTGATTGAACTGACTGTTGAAAAGGAAGAGTCGAGCAATGAGAAAAATATTCAGCATAGTCTGGGTGAATGCGGCTATGTTGATCCATCAGAAACATGCTTTGAGAATGCTAACATATTTTCAGGAAAAGAAAATTGTCGTCAGGTGTATAATTTAAACAACCCTACCATCCTTTTTGATATGGGTGCTTCAAAATAATCATCAATTACACGATTAATAACTTATTTTCTCATAATGGACCACTCGGAAGAAAGAAATTTACGGAAAGTCTTGAGAAACAAAACATATCTGTATATCCTAATAAAAAAGACCAATGTAATACTTGCAGCAGATATAGATTGGAAATATAACGGAAATATAACGGAAGGAAGACCTGAATGGAAACAACACGCTAAAAACAAAGATGATGCTAGGACTGAAAAAGAAAAAGACAAAGCCATAGCCATGACTGGTGCTCAAATCTGTCTTCAAGTGGACGTAGAAGCTGTAAAATTGGCCCCATTTACCTTTGCTAACGCATTCTATTTTAAGACCAAATTAGCTTGCCACAATTATACCGTGTACAATGTAGCAACTAAAGACGCTATGTGCTACTGGTTCTCAGAAGATCAGAATAACCAGCTGGTAGCTTCTACTTATGCATCATGTTTACTTGATTATTTAAAGAGGTACTGCTTAACCGAACAAAAAAACCGATTATCGTTTTCTCTGATGGATGTGCACCACAAAATCGAAATAATGTCTTGAGTAATGCCCTTCTTAACTTCAGTATTGAACACCATGTACAAATTACTCACAAATATTTGGAAGTTGGTCATACTCAGATGGAGGTAGACTCCGTACACGCCTGTATAGAGAAAACTGAAAAATTAAGAAATAAAATTACCTAGCGACTATGTAAGCGTGACAAAAGAGGCCAGAATAAATCCACGTCCATATGGGAGCCTAATGCTAGAGTTCAACTTTTTTAAGGACTACTCCAAGTCGCTAAGGTGTTCCTCAATCCGCCTAGGGAAAAGGGTTAATGATCCGACGGTGTTAGACATAAAAGCCATTTTATTTGACCCTTCTGGAATAATAAAAGTTAAACTCGGTCATACATTGGATTGGATCGATCTACCCATTAGGGCTAAACAAATGCCACCGGTCGAGCATTATCCTCCACTACACAGGGCAAGATGTAAAATAACAAAGTCAAAATGGGAAGACTTACAAGAATTGAAAACCGTAATTCCTGCTGATTGTCATAATTTCTATGATGCCCTTCCACACATGTAAAAACAGGGTGTGAATATGTCCTTTTTAAGAGCTAAATTTTCCATTATTGAACCAGTTTTTAAGGATTAAGTGTATTTCAAAATGTCCTATGATTCCTTTTTGTAATAAAAAAATGTGTTATGATTTTAGATAATACAAATTGCAAATTGTAAAATATCCTATGCTAAAGTACCCTTTGCAGTTTTGATTAGATATTACAATTTGTCACTAGTAAAATGTCCTATATTTGTGTTTTTTATGTGTGATTTTGTCCTATGTTACATTATAACAAAACTAGAAACAATTTGCATATTTTGTCAACATAAACAATAAACACAGTGAAAATAAACATTTACGTATTTTATTTTATAATCATGTGACTGAGACATTATTTACTAAACACCTTTTAGTCTCTCCTGTAAAGTTGGCGTTTTCGATATAGGACTTATTGCCAGATCACCCTCGATATGCCATTTATGTTTTCATTAATTCGTGCATTATGTTGTCATTAATCAGTGCAGTATTATTTGTACGTTTCGTCGTCCAATCTCTAGCGCAGATACACGTTGTCGAGCGAGGGCTCCTTTTGATAAGAATTATACCAGTCGAATGCCACCTGGAGGCTTTTTTTGAACGCTAAACCAGATTTTTCAAAGTTACGCACTTACCTACGTTGTAATCGCATGAGCAGATGGGACACGTCCATGACGTCCTATCTGGTAATGCTGTCGAAATACCCTATGTGCAGCAGTGATATTATGTTCGTTGACTCCAAAAAAATAAAAAGATACACATGGCGTTAAACTTATTAAAACATATTTTATTGAAATTCAAAATATATGTAACAAAAATTACAAAATTTAAAAAAAAAAAAAAATACGTGTGGCACTCGGGGACTGCCGCGGTAAATCTATTGCATAGCATTTTTAACAACTTATGCAACTATAATTATTTATTTATTTTATTTATTTTATTTTTTCTGATATCAGATAACTGCGCTCTATCGGAAAACGTTGAAATTATTCCGAATCATTTGCGGCTGCGGAAGCAAATGATTCGGAATAATTTAAATGTCGCGCACGAATTTTTTATTCGATAAAACAAAAAAACGGATTATTCCAAAAAAATCGTAGATAAAAAAATAGATAATTAAATTATCTTTAAAATGGTGCAGGTTTCATAATAATACGCCAGACAGTATTTGCGTAGTAGCCGTTTTTGTGTTCGGGTAGACCTAATTTCACAAATTAATTACACTATGTAATATAAACAAAATCTAAAATATTCAAGGCTGAGAATATTAGGAAAATGTTCTTGTTTAACATATATTTTTTTCGAATCGTAAGCAGTACTTGTTTAGACGTAATTATCAGTTTAAAATCATTCATTTTCGATAAGAAATTTCTTCATTCGGTCGCCGTGCTGGCCTAGGCCCGCGATAAAAGCTATGCAATAGCTTAAAAATATTCAAAATTATCGGTTTTAGCCTTCTTGCAAGCGTTTAACTTGCGTGGTAAATCATTTATTGCAGAACGTATGGTATCCCGAGGAATTTTGTTCCATTCAGTTAGTAAACGCTTTTTTAAAGACTCGACGTTTAAGTAATTTAAAATGCCCCATATAATATAGTCCATTGGGTTAAGATCTGGTGACACAGATAGTAATTCATTGTAAGTAATGAAATCTGAAAAAAATATTGTGCACCACTCCTGAACAATTTTTGCTTTATGTGATGGCGCTGAGTGCTGCTGAACTATCCAAAAACTTGCTGGAAAATATTTTTCTGCCAATGGTTTAAGAATGTTCTTTAGCACGTTGTCAAGGTAGACTTTGGCATTTATTTTAACTCCTTTTTCAATGAATATCAAGAAGTTTGTCCACACGTAGTTACTCCGGCCCAAACCCTAACTCCAGGAGCGCCTTGACGTCGAATATTTTTTTCTGGCTTTCTTGTCGTTTAGCTGCCCACACGCGGTTATAATGGCGATACAAAATTTGCTCGACAATAAAAAGTTTCTCGTCAGCAATTTTTTTTTTCGTGTTTGTCGTTTGCGAGTCGAGATTTTAGTCGAAGGAATTGAGCTAGTCTATTTTCTTCTGCGTCGTATATAGAAAGTGTCCCGTGGTTTTTTTAGGCCTTACATCCAAGTTCTTGTTTTAAAATTCGTTACATAGACCGGTCACTTATACCTTGTCTGCAGCCATTTTTCTTGACGGACGACACGGGTTCCTCTGAATAACGAGCACGTACAAATTTAATATTCTTTGCTAAAGTATCTGAACGCGAGCGGCCAGTCTTAGAACGGTTTTCTAAGGTATAAAGATCCTTGTAAAGAATAATTACTTTTGACATCAATTGTTTTGTAATTTATGAAGATTTTAATTCGATATTCACAGTTTTTCTTTCCTTATAAATGCAAGTTTTCTTTCCTAATAATAGTCTGGCGATACGTCGACATATTTCCTACACTACTCCTGCTGGCTAACTGAAGAGCATTTATGTATATTACGTTCTGTATATACTACGCCGTATACACACAGAGGAATTTTTACCTGACGGTATTTTCCATTATGTTTCGGTCGTTACAAATGGTCAACGAACATATGCCGCACCCTGTACATATCTAAAATATTTCATTCGTTTTGACCTCAATGAATTATTTTACAAAGACTTGTAATAGTGTGGCCGAATCTTAAATTTTCCTTCAATCTCTGAATTTAAGAGTCAACACCACGTTAACCCTAAAATCATCCCTTCCTAATCTCCCATTTGTAGGAATATACGATTAATTAGGTTATTTATATGCTCTTAGGTAGATAATGCCTAAATTGCATTTTGATTTTTCATTTTGTAAAATTCCTAAATTGTAAGAGAATCAAGTGGTGAAAGAAAGTTATATTTTTCTAAAACATTTTACTGGTTTTACTTTCTCAACCATGTAAAAGATTTCTCGCTAACCAAAACCATTTCATCTCAAAATCAATGAGTCGAGGAACAGTTTATATAATTTGAAACTCTATCAGCGTGTACAAGTTTTTAATTAAAATTATGTTTAGTGTTAGTGGGTCCATCAATTTACTGGTTTAGAAATTGACAAAGGAATATATTTTTTTAAAAATAATAATCTAAAAATAACAAAGCTATCCTGTTCCGTTTTTTGATAGTTTCCGCGTATTACTAATAGTTATAGAAGATTATTATTAATTTTTTTATGATATAAAACTTAATATCTTTATGAGTATAATAAGTTTTGCATAATATCAACAACTATTATTAACTATCAAACCACTCAAACCAAATTATCAACCACAAAAACTGCAAAAATCATATAGAACCTCCAAAATAGGCCTACCCCTCCCCCTGCCCCCCCCCCCCCCCTTTCCCCAAATTTCGCAGCTGTAGGCTGCAACCCACACTTTGTATTACCTACATACATTGCCACGAAGTTGATCAGACTCTGTCATGCTAATAGATAGCTAGAAGATAAAGAGTCCAATCTACCATTTTCTTGACGTGATCATAAATGCCGGCAATAGCAACAATGGGTGACTTGTAGGAGCGCATTGCAATAATAATCGGAAGGAAAAGTTCACACGCGGTGCCGGGTGACAAGTGGCTACGAGCAATAAGAGAGCGAACGTGATCACAAGAGTGGCAAAAAGCGCCGTTCCCACGAGGCGCAATTATAATCGCTACTGCGAGTCTCCGCGAATTATGTCACCGCGCTTCCTGGATCGAATTAGTTCCAGCCCGTCGGACATGCATTTTGAATTCGTGCAGATTCATGAGTACGTACTTGCATTAAGTATGAAAACAACAGTAAAATTGACCTTTGGAAAAATGCATATAATAACACACGGACGTGATCCAATATGGAAGAAACCCAGAAAACGATCAGATCACGAATATTCTTACCATTCGTCTAGGTCTAGGGCGGGACATATCGTATAAGTAAGATTCTGAACAAATTCATTATAAAAACGATCCTGAAACCTACTAAAAGTATAGCTCGGTCTTTGACACCCCTAAAGAATGCCATATTTATTGCAATCCCCGGGTGCGTATACATTCGATTGCAGTTGTGGGTGGGTTTAAGTAAATGAACAAAGCTAAGCATAACGACTCCTCGGATGTCTGTTAAAAATGATCAGCGAGAAAAATTGCGATCTGCGAACACATCTTGGGTAGGTGAGTTCGAACGAACCACTCGATACAGTGTCCTAATCCCATTGTGATATCCGAAGAAAAAATCTATTTTCATCGCATGATTCGGGAAACCATAGAAATTGAAGAATCTTGAAGTTCAGGGAGGAAGGTTTGAAAGTCTCTGTTACGTGGAACCCTCTTCTTAACGATTTCTAATGCCCATCGCCGAGTAGAAAGGCACAAAACGAGATACAGTGAGCATTGAGTGCACGACGGAATCAGCAGCAGTAAGCGGCCAACCCGTAAAACAACATCAGACATCTGACAGCACTTTAGTCTACCCTGGACAACGGCGGTAGTAACGTCGCCGAAACATCGGATGCCTCAAACATCACCCCGTAATATTCATTTTTTTTAAATAAAAGGTCTAACTTAAAATTGTGACAGTCTTCGATTTCGTAAGGACATTAAAGTTTATGGCGCACATTAAACAGCACATTCTTGTTACTGAGTCCAATAAGCGCCGGGATTGATTTTTTGTAGAAGAATTAAGTGGTACCATCGCGTGGACAACTGTAGAACTACTGACTATAGACTGAAACTTCCCAAATTACCGCCAATTGTTTCGTAGCCGTTGGCAGTACAGTGTATCGTGTACACCTGATTTGCGTCAGTGTGTCTATATGCGTTGTCATCGATTACAAAATGAAGTACCGTATTGCCAATAACTTTTGCTTTAAAAGCCGTAAAATCATCAGGCCTCCTTGCCCCCTGGCCTATGTCGAAGTCCTAAAACGCCCGCTCGCAAGAATTCGTTGTATCCGACCCGAAGTTCTGGTGTCTGGTGATTGGTATCTCCTATACAACAATGCGCCGCGCCGTCCGACACCAGTATTCTTCTGCGCCAGTTTTTTTATGAAATGAGGGGTTTTAGTCTTCGACCATAACCCATAATCATCTGATTTAACCCCAGTAGACTTCATGCTCTTCCTCAAACTGAAAACTTGATGTTTCATCAACTAGAGCTGTCAACTACAACGGGCGAACCCGTCACCTCAGGAAGTTTTAACGAAATTTGATCGTTCCGTCTCTTGTGAGGTGAGCGCAGAAGACTTAGCACAAAACAGTCCACCGTCAAGCTCCGCAACATGCCCGTAAGCGACCAACGCCTTACCGCGAGATAGCCAGGTATGTTACCCGGCGGGCCGACACTCGCGTCCTTACCACCAATTGCAACCAGATTATTCCGGTCTGCCGACTCGTTACGAGTTCGAGGTCGCTTGCGCGGTCCTCTCCCTTACGAAGCGGTAAAACGGTGTCAACCGAATCTATCGCGGATCACAGCATCCTTTGTCCGGCTGTTTACCCGGAATCGGGTAGCCGATAGTCGTTTCAAGAGCAGTCGCCGTAAGGTCAAAAGCCACCCCTGCTCTGTAGGAAACAGTACTGTTTCCAGACTACCCCTACTGTTAGTCAGAATGCACAATCGATTGGCTTACGCCGCACGGTGCGCAGACCGTCCAGGAGCGCCAAAAGAATGACTGCTGTGAGAAACTAGCCCTCAGGTCTGAGTCCTATCCGGGCTCGCACTTCATGCATGGAGGCCGCCAGATGAGCGTTGACCCGTGAGTGATGTTTCATCAATTAAAGGGAATGTGACAGCGGTTCTTAACAGCATCAGTTAAAGATTTCGCAAAGGCGTTGCAAAGGCTCTGCAAACGGTCTCGCGGGTGTGGGGTAAGGGAAGGGACGTATGTTGAAAACTTTTTTTTGCCAACATTAGATATTTTATTTTGAGGTAGTCCTGTAACTTTTTAAATGCACCGTGGACAGTTAATAATTAATTTTAATATTATATCTATGAAATGCTGTTATTAATGCCTACAAACAAGTGTAATTAAATAAAGCGCCACAGGGTCGATTAGTCAGGGGTAGGAAGCGTTTGTCTGTTTTTAACACGCTTTTATTAGGTCGACCTGTATGTAACTAACTATGTAATGGAATCTAAGGTAACTAATTTAACCATCTTCCAAGGATCGTAGCGTCATGAAAATTGACAGCTGTATGTAGTTCTGATGACAATACAATAATATGGTACTGTCGGACTGATCTGATGATGGAGTCGGAAGATATGAACTGGAACTTCATGATGGAATATCGTATCATAGCTGTTTAGACTTGTTAGAAAAGTCTTGGAATGAACTTTGACCACGATTAGGTTTCAAGGTCTGATGATGTGGTTTTTACGCGCATTTATAAAAGCGTGTTTTTAGTATTTTAAACTATTAATTTATTAATACTCCCTAGCCATGGTAATGAAAATGGCCGTAGTACGTTAAACTACTCAGATGGTGAATGGTTGGCTTCTGAACCCATCCACCTCACTGGACCATTAAACATATTTATAGACATGGGTTCAGCTATGGCTATGGTCATAGCTAAAAGTGTGTGGCTACTCTTTAAAATAGATCAATATTCTTATTCAACGCAAAGTATGTTTTACACAAATAGCACAATGTTTAATGATGATATTATTATGACAATATTGTTATGACGAAGAAATTATTTTCAAACATAAAACTGAATATGAATTTGTTTTTAAAAGTCGTGTGGAATCGAACTACGAAAAAACCTAAATATAAAATTAAAATATAAGAATTCGACATGACATTATTTTGAATGTTTAATAATTAAATTTGCCACATGTATCGATTGATTACACAGAAGAATAAGGTAATCCAGCCGCACGACAGTAATTTCATCGGGCGACGGCGTATGCAATGCAATGACCAAGTAAGCAGTGGAACCGCGGATGGAAATTTGTACAAACTCGGCACAATAAATTGGATATAAACGTAAAATTGCAATTTGACGGAAGCAGCATCCGGGTGCAATTTAGCAATCTGCGTTGCCTTCAACGCATCGTGCGATTTCGCAACGTGCCATAAACGCAGCCATGCAAGAAATGAGAAGTAATAAGGTCGCCGATAGGCGACGCCCGGCTGACCTTTATAACCAAAGGGATATGTTGATACTAGATGAAAAGTTACTATTTTATAGAAGACTATTAAATTTTAATATGAAAGATTTTCCCCTGTCGAATAATATATATATAATCAGTATGATGATACAACTTGGAATAACAGATATACATTATACGATGTTATATTTTATTAACATTATAAGAACGTTTGAAATATTATGAATTGAAAGTTTAAGAATGCAAACAACTTAAATTCATTCAAAATACTTATAAAGAAGTACCTGCTTGAAAGGGGTCCAATGTATGCGGAGTCTCAATTGCTCTCGCTAATAATTTAAGTTGTTTTATTAAATTATATATTACTAACTAATATCAAATCTCGTGTATTATTTGCTATGTATATATATATGTGTAGGTATGTATATATATATATATATATATATATATATATATATATATATATATATATATATATATATATATATATATATATATATATATATATATATATATATATATATATATATATATATATATATATATATATATATATATATATATATATATATATATATATATATATATATATATATATATATATATGATTGTAAATGTGTAAATTATTATTTTTTCAAATTGAAATTATGTTTATCACTAAATAAATGAAATGATAAAATAATGAAAGGGCACTTATCTGGTCTGTGGTGACCAGGAGTGACTCCACGCCTTCTTCTTCTCCTCCCTCAGTGTTTGCTGGTGCTTCCTGCTGTGGCACTAGAACCCGATCAAAATGGCCTCCCACCGTCTCCCACAGCGGCAACACAACAATGCGAGACGAGAATGAATGCTGGAAAATAATAGGCGATTAGTGTTTCTTAAATATTAATGATTGATATACATTTTATAACAATCATTAATATTTAAGAAACACTAATCGCCTATTATTTTCCAGCATTCATTCTCGTCTCGCATTGTTGTGTTGCCGCTGTGGGAGACGGTGGGAGGCCATTTTGATCGGGTTCTAGTGCCACAGCAGGAAGCACCAGCAAACACTGAGGGAGGAGAAGAAGAAGGCGTGGAGTCACTCCTGGTCACCACAGACCAGATAAGTGCCCTTTCATTATTTTATCATTTCATTTATTTAGTGATAAACATAATTTCAATTTGAAAAAATATATATATATAGATATATATATATATAGAGATACGGGTCTCTGACCTAGTTAGGAATGCAGATAAACATTTTCACCATAGGATGTGCTCAATCTCTCCCAACTCAACCATATTATGTAAATGGTGTTTATATGACATATTATATGAAGTTATTGTAAATTAATAAAATAAAATAAATTATAAATATAATTTAATATTATGACATAATAATAATTATTATAAGAACAGATATATATCAAGAAAATACATTTTTCACCAATAAGCTAGAATTTATTATCAGTCGACCTTTCTGAAATTATTTCTCATTTCATCGAAGTCGAAGCAATCAATCAAATACGCCTTATTTGAATAATAAATATCTAAAGATAGTTTAATTATTATTTATCAAGATTGCTACTCACATGTCAGAAATGTCGTGTTAGAGGTGATAAATCAGTTCCCAGCATTTTGTCGTTTGGTGTATTCCTCTTGGGATCTGCCTTTGGAAACTTTATATCAACCTGCTTATTACTACCCATGTGGGTCGTCTATTTAGGTATGCTGACGAGAGGAGTATCATTGTCGATGCATTATACCTCTGGAAATATATCTATCTCCAACGCCATCATTACCAACGTCAAATTTTCTTGTCGATATTGAAAAACTTTAACTTCCTCGGGTTCACAACTGCTTCGTGATTGGGCTACGATCTTCACGTCGACCACAGCTATAAACTTTACTTCCAGATCCCAGTAACCTCTCTCGATGGAGATATTAAGAGGACAGTTCATGTACCCTCTGTAGCAATACACCTTGCAAAGCTAGATATAATTTAGCCAGCTGCAAGGGTGGTATGACAAAACCGCCAAGACAAAACCTTGCTGTAAATTCACAAGTTAATTAAGCGAAAGTGGCTCGCACCAAGAGATTTTTGAGAGTATCCTCCAGACCACTCAAAAACCCTTATCAATATTAGAGAAAGATTCAAACTGGATTTTGGAGATCGATTCGGTATCTAAGCACTGTCATTTTCCTAAAAGTATCGGAAGCGCAGCCCTGCTTCCAGATATAACTTTTTACTCCCTAGTTTGGAGAATAATAAACAGTTCTATGAAAGTCAAATATGCTTAAAGACCACGAGTACAAACTAAATAACTAATATGATCTTGGAAATGCCATAGCTTCATTTTAAACCCTATAGAATTTGGCGCACCCGGCCTGCCAGTGAAACCTATGTTTTATCCCTTTAAAAGCTGGTGTAGAAAAATAATCAACATTATCTCTTTAAAAAAATATAAAACTGCGATTTTCCAATCTTGCTTTTTATGGCTTCGATGGCAAAGTGAATGATTGGTAAGGTGGGTGCTCGTATGCGACAAGACAGCTGTCCTAAACCGATTTCAGTCAGACGTTAGTTAGTCCGGAATCTTTCGCTCACCCTTCAGAAGTATAATAACAATATTATGATGGGCTCTAACCCGGGCGGTGAATTCCATGGCAGCTACATTTGTATTTATTTATTAACCCGTACATTGTCTTCAAGTCACCAATGCGCCAGATATTTGTCAAACTTATGGAAATACTGTCTTATAAAAGAAATTACTCTCTCTGTTAGGACATTATTCGAGTTATGTAAAAGCATATTAAATAAGAAATATTACAAGTCAATGATACAAGCGTATCGCCGCAAAACGCCTCAACCACGCCAAAAAGGAAGCAGTTTCAAGTTAAAGTGCAAAGTTACGTTATCTTTATTGCTACTATATACATGAATTTTTAACGACAACACCACAAAGAAGGTAGTAAACTGCTTAAGACTGTTTTTATTAACCGAGCTGATAAAGGAGCGTTTGTGGAGAACTTGTGCGACATAACTTTTATCTCAGGTTTTCCAAGTTACTACCGCGGGAATGTCAAAAATAAATATACAATATTGGTCAAAATACTGCGATACCTGTTTTTAAGATTATGTATGTATATCCCAAAGAACTTGGTTGATTATCTGTTGTTATAAATATCAACGAAGGCCACGAAAAGAAATATATTTAAAAAAAATGTTATATTTGTGACGAACTCATTTCCAATTATGTATACATACTCTTACATAAATGCTGGAAATTGTACATTTAAAAAGGCCGCGAAAGGTTCATTTAAAATGTACACAGTAGCGTTTCACCCCCACTGTATATTTCCTTTGGAAATATCACTGTATATTTCCTATAGTACCCAGAGGGCAGCCTCTCCCCTGACTACCCTGACTATCAGTTTGCAAGGATATATAAGTCTGGAATTAAGTCAGTATACCTTCAGTATACCTCCTGCCTGTAACCGTCAGTATACCTACTAACCTGACTGGTTACAGAATCGAGGTCGCTTGCGTGGTCTTCTCCCTTACGTAACGGTGATACGGTGTCTACCGAATCTATCGCGGACCACGAGATCCTTTGCCCGGCCCTCCACACGGTATCGGGTAGCCGATTAGTCGTTTTAAGAGCAGTTGTCATAAGGTTGAAGTTGAAGTTGAGGTTGAAGTTGAATTCCTGTGTTCTTTTTTTTATCTATGTCTTTTAGTTTTTCATATATTATTAGTTAAAATTTAACAACGCAGTGTCTATACTCAAGTACCACTGCCTGAAACCCATGACGTTTGACCCCCGCTCTATAGAAGACAGTACTGTTTCAAGACTCCCCTGGCTGTCAGTCAGAATTCACAATAGATTGGCTGACGCCGCACGGTGCGCAAACCGTCCAGGAGCGCCCGAAGGTTGACTCCTAGGGGAAACTGGCCCGCAGGCCAGAGTCGTACCCTGGCTCGCCGGCGGTTGGGAGTTGACCCGTGAGTTTGACCGACCCTGAGCACATGGGTCTTAGTGGCCAAACCACAACAGGACCTACAGCTTCCATTAGCTCCCACTAGAATGCGCAGTATACAGATCGCTACCTGATGCTAGTAGTGATTCGCCGTGGGCCCGTGCCATCCTTTGCGAGCAACTCACTCGTGATATGATGGTAAATGAGCCACTTCAAAGGATAGGCGGCATCAGGTCGACGTCTACCCCAACTATCTTAAAAAAACATACGTTTTCAGATTCATCGGGTAATTTGCCAGATCCACGACCGCCAAAAATCTGCATGAGAAAGTTTCACGGCGAATTGCAGATCACAACTGCCTATAGCTACTGAGTTCACTGAGGGTTTTCAAGGTAGTCCCTCTTCGAGGAAGGTACTGGATGGAACCTGAACTACTTATATGAGCTGGAACGACCAACAAACATACACTGGTTATTAGGCCTATTGGATCCTCAAACACGACACTATTATAATATTCGCTATGATATAATCGTAAATAAGGCTTGTAAAGCACACTTGGCCTGTAACTACACTTTAATTATGAATTAGAATCAGAATTCTTGTAACAAATTTGTTCATTATATTATTTTTTTTTATTCATAAATTTGTAATACACGCTATTACAGGCGCACTTTGCATTCCACCCTTAGCCTGACCTGGATCCAACCTTAATCGAAACACGAGAATTAGACGAAATCTGAAACAGCCGTGGAGAATAATATTAGGTCGTTACCTATGTAATTGCTGTTTTTTTTACCCTGGCCACTTTGAACTTGAATAACTTGGTTTGAGTAACCGATTGACCAAGCTTGGTCAATCACTCATCGCCACTGCTTCTTTATGACAACGTATAACAACAGATTTCACTGCAAACAGTCGCAAAGTTGCAGGAGTTGAGGCGAAGACTCTTGGTATCCCACCGTACTTGCCAGACGTTGCTCCAATAGAGTTTATTTTTTTTCAGAATTTAGAAAACTTTTTACAAGGAAAAAAAAACAACTTTAAATAGTCGGTGAAAATGCCTTCATTGGTTCCTGTCCACGAGAGTCTTTCTGCAGAGGAATAAAGCAACTCCCATTAAAATGACAGATCTGCATAGATAATATAATATATAGATTCAATGCATTTTTCATACAAAGTTTTTGGCCTTAAATTTCCTTTATAGCACAACAACTTCATGGTAAGGACCCAATATTTCAAATTTCAAATTTCAAATTATTTATTGATTTCAAATTATGAGTACATTCAATATACAAAAGTCTTAACCTAACTAGGCTGCCGCCTGTTCGTATAGTTGAAATTCTTTCTGTTGTAACCTTGATTTTCAAAAGATGCATTTGAAAATGATAGATCTATTCCCCTGCAGATCGTCAATCCCTTTAATGAATTATACTTGTTATCAGGTTTAAAACGCGTATCGGAGAATTATTATGGAATTCGTCACGCTTAGTAGGCGAAGGCACCGCCTTGCCATGCCGCGAAATAAAGCAGGCGGTAGGCTGGTAATCAAAACGTCAGAATTTTTTATCACAACAGTATAATTTCGTAAATGTGTCGAATGGTCGAGTCGTGAAAGCGCTTGAGCGAACAGTTGACCCGAAATAGTGAATTAGAAAAAAATATGTAAATAAGAAAACGGTTTTCCATGCTGGATAATGCATGAAGAATGATGGTGTAAGACCATTGACGGTATGTTAAACATCATTCTTGAATATGTGTTTCTGGCAGTGGTACATACGAGTCTAGACACTGCGTTGTTAAAAACTGAATATTTTAATACATGAGGAACTAAAAGACATAGATAAAAGTAAGAACACAGGATTTCAGCTTCAGGGCTACTCTTTAACATGGGACAATACAATCTGAGTGTTAATTTTTCTGAAATTATCTGTTCACTTTAGATTAACAGAAAAAGGGTTTTAAATATTGTAACCGTGATAGGTTGACGGATAATTTGAATAAAGCCTCAGTTTTTTTAAACTTCCTTCAAAATAACAACATTGAATCACATGCTGCATTGCAGCATCGTATGCTACAATGACGTCCTAAAACAGGAAAACAGAAAATCCAAGATACGGCGATGTTTTTCACCCAGAAGTTGGAATTTTTAAACAGATAAATACCAAATTCATTGGAAAAAGGCTATATTATTCAATGAACAACACATTATTATGAGCAGTTATAATATTTTATCTGAGCAACACCGCCGTGATTGTTTTCAAAGTTATTGGCATCAAACTGTTAGACAACACGCGATAGAAAAATGCTCCCATAAACTTTACACTTTATGGTCTAGGTAATAAACATCAATAACAATTACTTTAATAGGGGAAAAAACAAATGACAATAAAATGAAAACTATGAAATAAAAAAAAAGTAAGTTAAAGTAAAAAAATATATTTTTTTTGCAGTCTTAGTGCGTTATTAAATAATTGTTTTTCCATTCACTGAAATTTTAGACCTTTTATTGTGAAAACCCAACCCTCCTGCTATAACTTTTGTGTAAACTCATGTTCGTAAAATAGAGTTTCAGGTGCTGGAAAAAACACACATCTTATTTATTAAATAGAATATGCTGTTGATTACAACATGGATATAAGTTGTCATTTTGTTTTCAACTCCTAAATGCTATGAAATTGCGTGGTGAAAATCAGCGAAAAAAACTGAAATTCTCTTACTGGAATCTTATTCATTCATATTAAAATATTTATCGGCAACCGTAACCTATTTAATTTAAAAGTCAATAGGTACGTAAAACAAATAACATTTTAAATAAATTGAGAAACTCTCAGAGAATACAAGTTTTTATTGAAATTCAGCAGAATTGAAATATTTTCATGGATTCTGATTTAGTTATAGTATTTTTTTTAATGAATTTAACTTAAACCTTATAAAATCTGAAAGTAGCTGACGTACAATTGACATTTGTATATGTTATTTTAAAAATAGTTATCAAAAATCATGAAACCATTTTCCCTCCTTTTAAACGATATTTTTTTAATGTATAACTCATAGGATATAAAAGATTTTTAAATAAATAGTTAATCACATGAAACTTTAGAGACCAATAAAACAACAAATTATCTGGGCATTCTCTCCCGTTGTCGAGGAGCTAATTGGGAATTTTTATGATTAAATTTGTGGATTTTTTCAATCAATTTAGCTATCTGGAAAGTCCATTGTAAATTTTAGGACCATAAGATATGTAATGCCTTTATCCAAATAAAGGCAACATAGAAGACACTTGATAAACAGCCACAGAGAAAGCTCGTGCGATTTTAAATAATAAAAAAACGACTGCTCTTACGAAGTGTGAACTATCGTATATATTATAATCATTTTTATTACGGTTTTTTATAAAATATTTGTGGTTTATGTATTTATTCATATAGATTCATGTATATTTCTGGAATATACTCAATGAGAGCTTTCATTTGACACTAAACACCATATATTTATGTTAATTTATTAACATTTGGACATTTAGACAACTACTTAGGTGATACTTGTAAATTTAAGGTATCCTATAACACTCGGGATGATATGATGATTCTAACAATAATTAAAAATTTTTAATCGGTTTACGCGCTTAGAAGTTACGGTGGAATAAAGAATAAAAAATAACATACATAGATGAGCCTTGGTCACATTACAATCCTTTTTTGTTGGACAGTCGTGTAAAAATAATAATAAACCTAAAATATATTTGATGTAATGTTTAATATTTCCAGTTCCTTGAAAAGGATATCTGATATATATGCTATTCTATGCTATGTTTATGCTTTGAGAATGCAACCCTAACGTTGGTTTTCCCATGGGGGTAGTAACCCCCATCCAATTATTCCATAACTGATAACGGCTTGGCAGAGCTGTCAATAACTACTTTGTTGACAGCGCGACCGCCCAGTCTACAAACAAATCAGGCGTATTGACAAATTTATGCTAATGGTGCCAATATCAAAATTTAAACATTTTACGAGCTCTCTCTCTCTCTCTCCCCCTCTCTCTCACCCTCTCACACACACCTTGATTTTTTTCGAAGGCTGGGGATCCATTGTATTTCCCCGGCAATGACTGTTGTTTAATTTCGGGGTCATATCAGTGGACCCAAGTCTCATCCCCAGTAACTGTTTTGCTGAGAAAATCTTCACCACCCTCTTCAAACAGCTCAAGTTTTTTTTACAAATGTCAACTCGGCTTTTCTTCTGCAAAGCTGTGAGCATTCTAGGGACCCACTTTGCCATCCCCAAATTTGTATGTAGGATTTGTAATACTGATAATTCGGAAACTCCACACTATTTTGCTAATTGAGATACCTTTACTCGCCTATCTTTCATAACCATGCCTATTTTTTTTATCACGTCTGCAGAAGTGGCAGTCACGGGCCTTAAAGATCTTTTAGTGTCCTCGATGGATTCTCGACCCCATTTAAACTGCTTCGACCAGAACTTTACTTAAGAATAAAAAGGGGGGCACAACACATATACATAAATCTCCTTCGACTGTTTTCCTTCTAAAGTCAAAAACTGTATCACCGACCTTTGCTTTAATTTAATATTATCCATGTTGTTCCCACTTCACTTTACTATAAGTCCGTTTCGCGCAAAAGTAATCCATGTACTGAGCTGAAATCTCGCCACGACATGTCTGGAGCATGTCCCAACTTGCATTTTAGATCTGACGCCCCTAACCTAATAACTCACACCCGGGGTAGATAACTTATCTAGTGTCCTTAGTATGTCCATATTCAGCATGGCGCTAATAGAACACGCTACAATATTCTTAAGAGAGTGCTGCACGAAATTTCTCAAATTAGGGTCTAGCGTTTTAATTATTCCGCTAAAACTACGCTAATAAAAGCAGTGACAAAAAACACTCGTTTTTATCAATAAGTCATTTATAAGGTGAGATAATAAATTTGGCAATAGTTTGCGTAGTGTTTTGTAAAAACATCCGAGAAAATATACAAAAATGGGCGCGGGGTTTTAGTCCTCACTGGGAAAATAATAACTAATTTGAATTACAAATTATTATAAAAGAAAGTTAAATGACATATCTTCACTATAAAATATTTAAATTTCAATTATTGTAATAGGATTTTATACAATAAATCCCAGAAAATCAGGTATCAGATTCTCCATACATTTTTTGTATGGGCTAGACGCGTTAAAATAAATTCACAGGCGCGCTATGAAATAGATTCACTTCCCTGCTGCTATTGGAAGTGAGAGCACGTATCTTTCTGTTAGCTCTTATCAGTTCGTGCTCACGTAATATTTTATTCTTCTACACCGCAGTACCGCATCGTCACGCGTCGTCACTAAAAATCAAACAGCAGTAAGTATTTTTTTTTATATTTGTTTTTTTTAATGGATGTTTATGGCATCTTTGTTATAACTTATTATAATACTCTACATGTAATTTAGTTATGGGGAAGCGCAAGAAAACATATTTCGTGAAAACACGAAAAGGAAAAGCAAAGATAAAGAAACTATTGACAAAAAGGTTAGTTTCATATTCTAAACTATTTTGGTTTTGGTAGATTCAGTACATTCAGTACATATTTTTCCCATTTAGTGTGTACAAAACAGGTTATAGTTCATATTTAGTATTTAATATATAGGTACTGTCAATTTTGAGTACACTATTTGTAATTTTCGCAAATCTTTATAGTATAGGTTTTAGTGTAAATATTATTTGTGATTGTTGCTGTGTTTTTTTATAATAAAATAAAAACATGAAATATAAAATATTAAATGTATGGAAATACATGTACGCATTTTGGGCGTAAATGTTACGGCGTCCATTGTAATTTGAGCGCTCTCTCGCTGAGATAAGTGATAAGTGGTTGGCTGTAAGATACTTAGCTTACAAAGAGCATTGATAGGATATGCACTGATTTAAGGTTGCGACACTTCATTTAAACCAGAAAAAGCACGGGAATTTTAAAATCAAACACTCTTTGAAAATACTCAAAACTATAGAATACTTATAAATATTTTGAAACCATAGAAAATAAAATAATTTGAAAATCATTTTAAAATCAAATAGTGTTTGAAAATATTCAAAACTATAGAATACTTAGAAATATTTTGAAACCATAGAAAAATAAAATAATTTGAAAATCATTTTAAAATCAAATAGTCTTTGAAAATATTCAAAACTACAGAATACTTAGAAATATTTTAAAACCATAGAAAAATTAAATCATTTGAAAATCATTTTAAAATCAAATAGTCTTTGAAAATATTCAAAACTACAGAATACTTAGAAATATTTTAAAACCATAGAAAAATTAAATCATTTGAAAATCATTTTAAAATCAAACAGACTTTGAAAATGTTCAATATCATAGATATTCAATAGTATGGAGGAGTTTAAAAAAAAATTGATAGGAGATTTTTTATTTTTCTTTTACTTTAACTTCATCTCATACATTGTTCACCTTGATCGATCAGTAGAAAATTTACATCTCATCATTGCGTCACATCACAAAAATAAAAAAATTCAATCACATTAATTTTCAATCGCTACGTTACATTATTTAAAATATTAAATTTAACATTATCGCAGAGTTCGGAAGACCACCACGGGGCCGCGAAACCACCGCGGGGTTTCTTCCGCCCTACTACGACATTACAGGAAGACCCGATGGCCGCATTAAGTGCGACACACAAGTCCTCTGCGGTACTACTAGGAGGCGATGGAAAGGCCTCAAGATTCTCGCAGAGGACTTCACCAAACCGGTCCCAGTTAATGTCGTCGCTTCGGTATCGCTACTCGGATTGTGGCGTGGGGGGAACGCGACGGCCGATGCCAAATGTCACCAATCTGCGGTCCGATGAAGAAAGGTGCTCGTGAACTTTCCAATTGTTCATCCAACGGGCGAATCCCGGGGAGCACAGAGTGAAATCCACAAAACTCCTCTTCGAGACTGTTTAAAAGTGGCATTCATTAATTTATTTCTTTATTAATTTTAATTACATATTTGAAGTTGTTCAAAAATATATAATCACATTAAGCCGCGAAATCCATCTGTACCTTCTTTCCGTCGGAAGTAGTTTATTTATAAAGGTAAATGCTTTTTGAAGTAATTAAAGTTTTGGTGTAGCTATTTATACCTATAATAATTACTGTTTTTTATCCTTCTCGACATACATTTTATCTTCGTACTGATGAGA
The DNA here is from genome assembly GCA_944548615.1 of Micropterix aruncella. Classification (NCBI taxonomy): domain Eukaryota; kingdom Metazoa; phylum Arthropoda; class Insecta; order Lepidoptera; family Micropterigidae; genus Micropterix; species Micropterix aruncella. The sequence goes on from OX155958.1 coordinate 22,575,714, forward strand.
ATAACAATGTTATAATTGTTTTAAGCATTATCCATTTTTATTTCTTTACTCAGAATCATAAAGTATCTGCTATCCTGGTATTGGAAGCGGTTCGTCTCATATTTTGAAAGAATACTGTAAATTGTGATAAAAGCAAATCCTTTTGCACACGTGTGTTCATTAGACCAAAATAGTCGATTTGACCTGCCGCTCCGACATAATTGGCCCAGCGAACTCGAAATGGCGGCAATTTTCCAAGATGGCCGCTAATAAACGAAAATTATTATTCTCGTGCTGATTTTATGCCATGGGTCGTTTTCGGTTGTTTTGGCGTCGTACATTTCAAATATGATGCTGAAAATATAAACATAAAAAATATAAATAAATAATTCCTTACAAACAAGGTAGAATGTGTACAATCATTTATATATAGTGGTAGTATAGTGTAGTATAAAACGGCCACGGTACATTTATTTTGACCAGTTCTGATGATGATACCAAGTACAAAAGTTTAAGTTTTCTGGCCAAAGGTACAAATAATTGTTCAAATCGGTTCAAAATATGTTCAAAGGTTGTTCAAAACACATGTAGTCGTCATATTTGAGCCGGGGACTACAAATTCAAAGTAAAAGACCCATTCACATATTCTATATATAGTTCAAATTTTCCATGTTTTCTGGGTAGCAAATTTCAGAAATTACTTACAGCATACACAAAATTATTCTCTCGTTTCGTAGATTCGTCTTTTCCAGTGTGCAAATACTCGAAAAAGACGCGTATAACATAACGGTAACGTGAAAATAAATACTCGTTAAAAATGTTTATAATCCTGTTCAAAATTAACTAAAGTTATTTTTATTGCCATATTTGAAATAACGACCCCAAAATAGCCGAAAAGGCCCATGGGTCATTAAAATCAGCATGAGAAAAATCATTTTGGTTTATTAGCGACCATCTTGAAAAACGGCCGCTATTTTGAGTCCGCTGGGCCAAATATGTCGGAACGGCCGGTCAAATCGACCATTTTGGTCTAATAAATACGTGTGCAAGAGGATTTGCTTTTATCACAATTTGCAGTTTTTGTTATTTGCAATTTGCTATGAGCAATAAAATTATAAAATGCGGGTTACTTCTCTTTGGCGGGTGACCGTCTGTTCAGCGTTATCAATGTATGCGATTTACTCACACGTGCGTGGCCGCCGCCGGCAAGCGTAAATTACCTACATTTGTGTAACGGGACATAGGCTCGGAGCCCTCTTAATGATCTATTTTTCTTAAATGATCATAACGTGATTTTAATTAATAAATCATAAAATTTTGGGACTTGAGGGTACTAGAAGGTACTTTTATGTAAATATGTACGTTTAATCTCCTTTATCTAATGTAGCTTTTCAGCAATATAGACATTTCTTTTTTTACTTTCCTGACCCACCAACCTCCTAGGAGGGAAAGTATTGTGAAAGCGCATTGTTTTTCGAAATGAAGAAGGTCTTCTCTATGTTGAGCCCTCTGAAACAGTTAAAACCATTTCCAGATGGTAGTCTGTCTGTGTATATTCCTCCTAGATAGCACCGAAAACGGTTAACCCGGTTGAGGTGAAATTTGGAATCAAGTCGTCATTTTGTCATGGCAATAGTTAAAAAGTTTGTGGTTGAAATCGGTCCACTAGTAGGCCCACTAGTCATATTTTTATCTTGACATATTGAACTTAGAGACTTTAAATATTGTACTCAGATGCATTATTGGACCGAAATCAGATTGTGAAATTTTGGTTTGAAAATCTCATATACACATTACAGTTATAATAATTAAAATTCCGCAATACATTTTAACCAAATATGAACGCCACTGAGACGCCCTCCTTAGCTGAGAAATGAACCGCAATGTAGGAATACACACTGGATTAATACACACTGTCTGTGTGTATTCCTCCACGAAAGCGCCAAAACGCTTAACCAAATTGAGCTGAAATTTGGCATGCAGGCATCATTTGATCATGGTTGGTTGTAATAGAAATTGGTCCACTAGGAGGCGCACTAGTCACATTTAAATATCAATATATTGAATTTAAAGACTTGCAATTTGGTTCAGAGATGCCTTGTTGAGCCGAAATCCAAGTGTGAAATTTTGGTTTGAGTATCTCATAGCTTCACAGTAATTATATATGTTTGTAAATGCCCAAATAATCCAGTAAAAAAGTTTCGCATCAAAATCGCACCCGATGATAGATGGGCGACCCTGGATTATCGCTCGCCGACAATACTTTAACTTAAACTTTCAATCAAGTCAACCTCCTTCCCGAAGGGACTTCTTCTTTTTCCTAGACCCTGTCCCATTTACTTAGGGTCGGCCTTCCTTGTCCTACTCCTCCACTGAGCACGATATTGTACTGTGTCGGCGTCGAGTTGAGCTTCTCTCAGGTCTTTTTCAAGCGTCGTCAACCAGGTAACGGATGGTCTTCCAAGAGCACGTTTTGTTGTTGGCAGGTCTAGGGAAAGCTTCACTATGTGATCATCTGGGCGTCACTGGACGTGACCGTACCGCCGTAAGCGTCTTTCTTTGATTTTATCAATTATCGGGGCTACTTTAAAACTTCCCCTTAAGTACTCATTTTGTCTAATAGTGTGACACCCACTGACCAGCGTAGTATGCGCATTTCTGTTGTATGTATTTTATTAAGATGTTGTTTGTTGGTCGCCCAACATTCTGATCCATACAAGATAGCAGGTCTAATGGCTGTCTTATACATTTGCCCTTTGATCTTAAGGGGCATATTTCTGTAGCACATAACGCTTGTTAGTTGTCTCCATCCATCCTGTTGTAAATCTATGAGTAACATCGTTGTCAATTTTGCCATCATTGTTTAGTATTGAGCCCAAATATTTAAATTGCGCCACCCACGGTGAAGGCGTAATTCCTAAAGAGGTCTTGATGTTATTAGGGTTAGTGTTGTAATAAAAAAGACACGACATGTGTTCTGTCTTCTTTCTACTAATCTTAAGGCCATTTGTTTCGATCAAGTCTTTTTTTTCCCGAAGGGATATCACGCTTAAAATTCATAAGTTCTTGGCTACTTGCGGAGAAGGTTTTGAGGTGGCACAACCGATTTTTTCAAATTTCGTGGGAAAAGCCTCGTTTATATCGTCACCTGTACGGCATAGTAGCTATCGAACACAATCAGTGGTTGGACAAACGCACTCTGGCGTTCCCCTATACCGCGTTTGATTGATATCACTCACTAGTGGTCTAACAATTAACCGAACGACACGGCAATCAGTGTGGCTTCGTGTGATGTTTGCCTTAGCAAATAAACGGCATTAATTTGGCCTGAATTGTAACTACCAGTCCACAACCACAATAATGTATTCGGGTATGTTATTGTATAGGTATAATATTGGGCTATTTGGGAAATCGACGCCCCGGCGATTTCAAACACACACGATACCGTATTATCGAATCTATTCGCAATATTTCTGTTCCAAGCTTTTCAAATACTTTTTAATGTATTATTACAATAATGTTTCTTATAAAAAATGATTTATGAAGATTTCGCTAATTCAATGTCATGCACCCGCAACGTTTAGAAGCCGTCCATTTTTAAACGGTTTTATTTAGTTTTACATTCATCATTAGCCAGTAGACGTCGACTGTTGGACATAGGCCTCCCCCATAGAATGTCATGACGAGCGGTCTTGAGCCGCCTCCATCCACCTACTTCCTGCGACCTTGGCTATGTCATCGGTCCATATTGTAGGGGGCCATCCCAGATGGCGTCTGCTGATTCGTGGTCGCCATTCGAGAACCATTTTCTCCAACGGTTACCGGTTTTATGAGCTATATGGCCTGGCCATTGCCATTTAAAGTTAGCAATTTTACGAGCTATATCAGTGATCTTGGTTCTTCAGATTTCCTCATTACGGATCCTATCACGCAGTGAAACTCCGAGCATTGCTCTCTCCATGGCTCGTTGCCCAAATTTGAGCTTGTGTTAAAGGACAATAGTTTTTCGACCACGTCTCGGTGCCATAGGTCATCGTTGGTAACACGTACTGATTATATATATATTTGTCTTGAGGCTCTGCGATATTCGCGAAGATATGGCGTAGTATCCTGGACGCTGCCCATCCGAGTCGGATTCGCCGGCAGACCTTGTCGAAGTTGAGTCTGCCTAGTTGGATCATCTGACCCAAATAACCATACTGGTCGGTAGCTTCAGTAGTATCGTTCCCAACGGTATGGGTGCGACATGGGCATTCGACATGATTTTTGTCTTTCTTATGTTCATTTTTAGACCCACCTGTTGAGAGACGGTATTGAGGTCTCTGAGAATTGTGCCAAGGTTGTCCATCGATTTCGCCATGATAACCACATCATCGGCGAATCGGAGGTGAGTAATGTATTCGCTATTGATGTTGATACCATATCTGTCCCAGTTCCAAATCTTGAAAACATCCTCCAATGCAAAGGTAAACAGTTTTGGAGAAATAATATCTTCCTGTCTCACCCCCTTTTGAAATTGCATTGGATGTCTGCGATGATCCTGAAGTCGGATACACATCACGGCCTTGTTATACAAATAGTTCAACACTTCGATGTACCTGTAGTCTATTTGGCACCGCTGTAATGACCGTAGCCCTGCCCAGGTCTCTACTGAATCGAAGGCTTTTTCGTAGTCCACAAACATTAACGTTTTACTTTCAGTATAGTTCAAATCTTGCGACTGATTGCTTATGTTTTTCTACTTAACCAATTCTCATGAAACTTTGCACGCGCAAAATTATCTTCCAATTTCAACCTTTGACCCTCTATTCCTGGTGGCGTACAGCCTGTCTAAACCGTGAGACTTATGGATATGCTGGTTTTCATTTAGTATTGAGGGTGTCAAGCAGAGCTTATGGCACTGAACTCCGGGCTTGACCTCCTCCATCCTGTTGTTGCGGTGGTACGGCCTACCTAAATCATGAGTTAATCATGATCCTGACGGATTTTCGTGATCCCAACGGATGCCATTTACTGAGCCTGATAAATTTTTGTTCTTGTCAACATAGTTGCTGTTACAGGCCACCAATAAATAAAAATCATCATCCAACATTTTTGCAATATAAATATACATTTCGACCGCTATTGTTTAAGCAGTTTTGTAATTTTAATGGGAGTTGGTTAATGCTTCTGTCAATACGTTATTTGAAGTAGTTTTTCACTGTCTTTCGGGGTTGATTTTTTTCTCTGTACAAAGATCTAGATGACAAAGGTTCTTCAATCGCAAATCCTGGACTTTGCGACTGTTTGTGTTGCAAAGTATGTGTTTTATAAGTTGTCGTGCAGAAACAGCGACAAAGAGTGATTGACCAGATACGGTTGTTTAATGACCAGCTTCTCGATAGTTATATGCAGCTCTTGACAATACATATTTTTGTTTAAGGCTGTGCTAGATTGTCTTCATAAAAATATTCAAGAAATAAAAAGAAAAGTGAAATAAAATAAAACGGAATAAAATTGTTTTTAATTAAAATAATTAAAGTCTCCAATTCCGATTGTATCCCAAGTTATAAAAGTTCAACATTGGACATAGAGGGTTGTAAACTGCTACGGGCGAATCCGCCACTGCAGGGAGTTATAACGACCCCATGCCATTTTGTCTCCCATAGAGTAAATACAGAGACTTAGAGACTGACGCAGTATACCGTCTAACTACGCCAATAGTTCGTAGTCCGAGTCTAATGTCTTACCGCGAGGCTCCGGGAGGGAAGCCCGCAGGCCGACTCCACGCCCTTACTACCAGTTTTGGGCGAATGTCTCCAACCTACATGATGACGGCTTCTAGGTCGCTTGCGCGCCCTTTACCTGGCATTAGCGGTAATTCCCATCAAGCTCTTTGCCCATAAGCTCAGTCAGGATACGGTGTCCAAAGAATCATCTCTCCGGATAGATGACGCCAGGTCAACATCTTCCCCCGTTTCTTAGGAGACGTACTGGACTCCCCCGGTTATTCACCAGCTTCCGCAAACGAGTGCATAGCGGCAAACCACCCGGTTCCGCCAGATGTGTTCTCCCGGATCGACAACTTCGATCTCAACTGTCTAGAACTACAGGTTACAGCCGAAGACAGAGTTAACAGCGGCCCTTTTGAGTCCTTCTTTGTGGAGGCTACCGGATGGGAGCTGAACCGGAAGTTGAGCCGACCCAATAAAACACATGCAGGTCATCGGACCTATTCTGCATGGAACCATTGTGAACCAAGTGTGAAAAATCTACAATTACCCAGATAATGGACTTAATAGGGGTTGGTACAGCCGACGATGCGACAAAATATAACAAAGAAGCGGCTAAACGGACGCGGCGTCACGCCGCAAAATTGTTGGCGTGCGACAATGTTTTATCACTTGTTCGCGCTCGTGTCGAAATGACAACGAATGGCCGTTTCAGATAAGTCCTCGTTTCAACCGAATGTGTGTCGTCGCTTTTGTGCCGACAATAAATTACAAGCGAACGTAAATAAAACAATAGTTACGAATGTGCAACGTTCGGTAACTATACGCGGCGCGACGGTATTACAATGATTTGTAACATCCGATATACCGATATTGTTCGCTGAGCTGATTGAATTATGTGTACTTCAAATTGACGGTGTCCGCAACGCGTGATTATAATATTTTTTTTAATACAAAATATGTGGCGTTTTGTTATTGAAGCTCTCTATTTCGTTTTCCGTATTGTGAATAACGATAACATCATAACTATGTTATTATAGTGGGATCAGCGTTATAGAAATTTCCCTGACAACGAAAAACTCCCGATTGTTATGACGCGATAACTCGGTGAGTTATAAACTGATTACAACCACCCGCCACTAAATTCAGATAGCTTACTCGTGTAAGATTCTAGCTAATGAAGTTATTGCGGTGGCTTTTCGTACAACGAAAAACCCCGTCTTTCATGACGCGATAACTTGGTGAGTAATGCATCGATAGCAACCATTCACACTCAATCCAGATAGCTTACTCATGTAAGATTCTAGCTAATGAAGTTATTGCGGTGGCCTTTCCGATACATCGAAAAACCCTAGAATTTCGAGCCCGGGTAGGACTCATAACTTATTTGCTCTTATCTACGCATACTGGTAAGGGCGCTCACGGGGCATTGTGGCCTGAACAAACACATGTTCAACCTCAAGCTCAAAGACACAAAAATGTGCAGGTTCTGCCAAGGGGCAGAGGAAACTCCCCAGCACCTCATGTGCGAGTGTGGCCCGCTGATGCGTAAAAGATACAACCACCTGGGTGGTCACTACCTCCAACCTGAGGAGGTAAAACAATCTGGCGCCAAAAGCCTGCTGCGGTTCTTAAATGACACGAGGCTTAGCGCAGAACTATAGTAGGTGGCGAGCACAATAGATCAGCAATGGTCGCAGTGTTACGCCTTAGAAAAGCCCCACTCAACAAATAAAAAAAAATATATATCTGCTCTTGCCATGACCAACTGATTAAGCGCTTGAACTATATTGGACAGACTTTCACCTTGAAATGGTCCTTATCGTCTCAGGCTGGCTCAAAGTAGGTATTTCCGTCTTGATCTGGAAAAAAATGGGGCGTTCATGATATGTTTTCTTTCCTCAGTGGTTGGTAGAGCGGGGAAGAAAAAAATGAATCGCAATGAAACAAAAGACGTGTATTTCATCAACTAAAATGCCGTAAAGGAATCGAAGATAATGACGTTTTCACATAAAACACAACGGCCCGAATGCGAATGAATGATAATAAAGCAGCCCATTGTAAAATTTCACAATAAAGAAACTGACAGTGCTATAATTTGCTTGGATCATTTGATCATAAACATATTTAGGTTTACATTATAGAAATATTTAGTAGAAAAATCATTCTACTCGATGAACGAGTACTTGGACGAGTAGATGATAACCGAATGTATTGTATAGAGATTGTTTTTTTTTTTACATTATTCACCTCTAGATGCAAGTATGAAAATGGGTTTATACTTATTAAATGAAAATGACTTACACGGGTGTGGCGGTAAATAATTATTATGATAACGTCTTTATTACCTTGTGTATGTATGTATATCTATCTAACTATTAAGGTACCGGAATCTTCCAAATTAATTTTAACTACCTTTTTGACAGATGAATAATTTAAAATTTTACATATGTTTTAAGGACCGACGACAATGCAATCATTTCATAATTATGACCAAATGTCCTGACCAGGAGCATTAGTATAAAACGAAAAAAAATAACTGATTTTGCAGGTTAGACATATAATCGTATATAATAAGTTAAAAATAAATGAAAAGACTCGAAAGAATACAAATAAATTATAGTTTAAAAAACTAAAAAATCACGCTTTAATAGCAATGTGAACTAAAAAGTAAAAATATTTCAAAGACATAAAAAAGATGGTTCAACAGCGAAAGAAAGTACCCTAACATAGTATAGTCAAAAGATTAATAAATTGATTGTCAAAAATACATTTTAATTTTAAAGAATCGTGGGGTGCTTAACATCAATTGTTATAAATAATTCATTGGTAGCTATTTGTAAATATAGTTATTATTAAAATAAAATATAAAGTACCTCACGCTTTTATAAATATTTTTTTTTGTCAATTACTTTATTCTCATTTTAAAGTTGTTGAAAATCATTTAGTTATATTGAGTTAGGGTACTTTCTATCGCTGTCTAACAATATCTTTATAATAAAACATTATGTTTTACTTTTTAGTTCACATTTGCTATTAAAGCGTTTTTTTAACTATAATTTAATTTGTTTGTTAAGACACCGTTTCAATTGGGAGAAAGTTCAAAATGGTTTATTCAAAGTATGTGCCACCGCTTTTTTTACATTTTTACCATATATCTAGCAATTTAGCGGTGCCTCTTCTAGGAAAAAATTACATGTTTTGAGGTGGTCCATTCGTCCAGCCATTTTTCGAAATTTAATTCTTGAAGTGTTTCATGGAGAGTGCGTGAGACATCGATAAAAATGATGTCTTTGACCGCTGTCGCTGTGTGTTTGTGTTATTATGTATTTTTTGGTTAACCTGGACGTTCTTTATCTTTCAAGTCGAAATCACAAATTTTGAATCATCTAAACCAGTATTTTTCAACCAGTGGGTTGACACCCCTGGGGGGCCGCGAATAGACCCCAGGGGATATTAGCAGCAGGTTACCTAAAAATATATCCCAGGAGATAGCACGCTATCTAAAAATATAATTAGAAAATACACATTTTTAAAAAATATAATATACCAACATCTACAGCTTCGGAAGAGAAAACATATTTATTACGTGTTTTTTGATACTTCTTTTACAAAACTGTATGTTCATCTAAGATGAGAACAGGTAAGCGCAGCTTCGAAAGTGAAGAAGAGTTAAAAATTAATGTGTTTTTAGCCATTGTTTAAAAAAATATATATTTATTGAACGCTTACAGTTACAGCTGTTGAAAAGACTAAAGGGGTTCGAGCGAACTAAGTTACAGGAAAAGGGGAGTCACGTAGGAGTTTTTTTATTTTTATCAAAAAGGGGGGTGCAATTAAAAAATGGTTGATAAACACTGTTCTAAACAAACGCACAAAAGCGTCTTGCATTTGGATACTGTCACCAAAAGTGTCCCAAAATTTACAATGGCTTTCACTCGCGTCTTTCTTTTGATTGAACAAGAAAAGCAGTACATGCCGCGTTTACTTTTTATTTGGCTCGAAACTCCACGTGTTTACCACACGAAAAAAATACGACGCTAACGCGTAACCGTTTAAACATCAATAACGCTTTGAAAGGTACTATCGCAGAAACTAAATGACATAAGAGGTTAGGCTGTGAAGCAATTCATTTTTCTAGCGCCATTTCTTCAAGGAATTAAAAAAGATTAATCGCCATAGTAATTAACAAAAAAAAAAAAGAATATTTTACATTTTAGAAACAACGGTAACCGTGTGAAATGATTAGATATATCCCCTTTTTTAGCAGACAAGCACCATGACCTAGCTTTACTTAAATAAATGGAGAATCTTTAATATGCCTCCTTCCGCAGTAATACAACTCGAAAAATTCGCAGAATTTCTCGTTCGGCCATCTCGAAGTATGACAGAGGAACGAACGGAATAGACGAGCGATACAGATACGTGCATGGCATCGCAAAGACGATTAGCGGCGCACTGTAAAAAAAAACGCGTAGTTAGGCCTTTCCATACCCCAGCGCAGAGAATTGACAGGACAAGTTTGCGAATGGAGCGCTTAGCTATGGAGCGCTTTACAAAATCAGTGATTCGGCGACTGTAGCGCGTGAAGATTCTGCAGTATTCGAGGTTTTCGACAAATAAATGATGCGCCAAGCATACCTCTTATTCGAAAATGGATCAAAAAGTTTGAAGAGACCGTTACAACATTGGAAAAACCAAAATCCAGGCGACCAAGATCACCAAGAACGGTAGAAACGTAGAGTGTTAATCAGTCTGTTCGTGACGATCCTAACCTTTCAATTCGTAAGCGCGCAAGTGCTTTAAATGTGCATTCACCGTCTTTTGCACAACGCATTAAAGCTGCACCCCTATAAAAATCAATTGGTGGAAGAATTAAAGCCCCAGGATGCCGTCAGAGGCTTGACTTCGTAAACCAGGCAATTGAGCACTTTTCGACGTTTAACTACCTCTTGTTTTCTGGTCAAGCTTATTTTCACCTGAATAAGCAGGGCACGTGAATAACCAGAATGAATGCAACGAATCCGAAGCACGAGCTTCAGAATACCCTTCATTCGCCTAAAGTGACCGTATGGGCACGGGGAATTGCCGAGCTGTCATAGGAAATTTTACTGTTCGACTAAATAAGTACGGCGAACGCGAGGGTTTACATTTGTACGGTATTATTTTAAAGAAATAAATTCCCAAATTATGTACTTTAATAATTAATAAATATTTTTTTCGTTAGATGGCTTACTTTTTTTGTAATCGATCCACTCAATATAAACTTTCTTTTGAGACACCTTGTAAAATTGCCATATTTTGTTCGGTAACTATAACCGCTATTATATATTTTAAAACCATTTCACATTTCCATTATATACATACATGGAAGTAGCAGAATTGCCAATGCACGGAACAAGTATCTCGTGGGCGTATCAGGAGAAACACGAGCTACTCGATGCTAGCCCGTTTTTGTGGAAGAAAACACGTTGGCGGTCCGCGGCATCGGCCCACATTTCTACTCCAAAAGAGGAAATGCACATATGCAGAAATAAACATGTAAGTGTAAGATTAGTGACAGTAGGTGTGAGTCGCTACAATGCAAAGTACGCCTTGTTTGTTACATAGCTTGTCGATGTGGGGATCCCAGCGCGGCGCAATCCCGAATCAATTGTGAACCCTACTGCAATATTGTAGAAATTGTTTGACTGTTGGACATTATATTTAAATCAAATCGCGACATTCCGGAGAGGTAATAGTGGGCATAGTGGGCGCCATTGCGTTTCTTCGTGAACTTAAATTGGAAGTTAGTTCAACCGAACGAGACAGAGCAATACGTAAGAGCGGAATATGATATGAACGATCGACGTTTTCCCGTACTAAAACTACCTGTCGAACGTATATACGTGCGAATACATTTGAACACATTTGATATTTTCCTTCGGTGGGTAGTTTTAACGCGGAAAAATGACAACCGTTCATTTCACATTCCGTTCTAACGTATTGCCCTGAGTCGTTCGCATAAACTAATATCCGATTTTACTTCACGAAGAAACGCAATCGAGCCCAGTATGTATCTTTTAAATGTTGACAATAAGTTAGTCGGCTATCAGGTTTACTTATACTCTGTTTCCTACATCTGTCTTGATTAAGGTAGTTTTCAGGACGGATCCGACAGGACGGATCCGACATAAGTAATTCAGGACGGATCTGACAGATGACGCTTCACGGAAAGGCTAGTCGCGACAAATTTGCCACGCACCGTTGCCTAGCATATGGTGTGTATACCACATCTTTTCGAAAAACAGTTTATTTAACACATTCCGCTATACTCACATCGTATTTATTGATGTCTTTCGTATTTACTGAAAAAAAATATTTAAAAGAAACACTCATCGCGTAGGTATTGAATGAAAAATGCCTCAGTACCGCTGATTACTTTGATACTAGGCGCCTCGCCAGAAACTCTGAAGGTCAGTTATATTTGCTTGGTGTATACTTCGACTTGCTGCTGACTTTTTCATACATTTACTTACCTGCGTTTCGAAAATTCTATCATGAAACCCTCTATCCAATGGTCTTTTGCATTCAAGGTTCCAATTTTTTTAAAAGTTCATTTAAAAAACTAGAAATTATTAGTCCACTGAAAAACCTTTAACATACAACAGTGTGCAAAGAGTGCCTTAAATTTAGGAAATGACTACTAAACTCAAAAAGAGCAAAAATATAGAATGAATATTCCTTTTTCTTTCCTGAAAAAAAAATATAGTTAGAAATTTTGTTACGTGTGACTATTCTAAGTAAACAACCAAGTTAAAAAATAAAACTTTTTTTATTTAGTCCTTTTTTAATGGAATAGCATTGTTTATTTTTAACTATCGTATTTTTCTTGGTAATTAAGGCTTAAATCAAAGATAGTGGTTTGTAATTTAAAACTCGGTTGGATGTGTAGAAGATTCTTCTGTAATTATAATATAATTCTCCTTCTATCCAAATACATTTATTTCAGGAAAAATTACTACAAAAAAAAATTATTTTTCTGATTATTTAATGTCACGAACCATTTCCTAATTTTGCAGTAGTCTTTCCAGAAGCACGGTGTATATTTATATAATTTTCGTACCCAGATTTCAATGATACATTTTTTTTCAAAAATGAGCCTAAAATTGCGTGTTGTACTACCCTACGGTTTCCGCTAGTGCTTATGCTACTTAATTTACTACACGACAGAAAAAGAACGGTCCTATCTTTTTATTTTCAATGCGCCCGGCGACCGATTTTTAATTGGATTCCTCGGCGCGGCAGCAGCGCCCTACTGACGCCGACGCCGCCGACGCCGCGACGTCGACGTCCCGACGCCCACTCTTTGGGTAGCGCACAATCGAATTACCCGCCCGACGGCGAACCGCATTATCGTGACACCTTTCTTTCTGCTGACGGCTGACGGAGCGCGCTTACCAATTGACCGCGTCCCCTCCGCCGTGATGTAGGGTCGGTCATGCCAAATGTGGCACGGTCTTAATCATTTGGGAGATGTGAGTCTTGCGGAGAACGATTACAATGATACCATTTTGATAGGGCTATGGTTTCCAAACTCTTCCGCATAAGATTTTGGTGCGATACGACCACTTTTGGCGAATTAGGTCTGGCTGGGTCTGCAATTAAGCAATTGTAAAATTGGCGAGTTGCAATTAGCAATTAAAAGTTGTTACCTATAATTGCTAATTGAAATTCGCTAATTTCGCAATTGCTTAGTTGCGGACCCAGCCAAACCTAATTCGCCAAAAATGATCCTATCATATCAGAATTTTACCGGCGGATTAGTAAAGAGTCCGCTGCATCCCGACCAGATGCGCTTATAATTCTTGCGTGCATATCGGGTGGGTATCAATTAGATTCCAGCATCAACTCTGCTCCGCGCACCTACTAACAGCTCCAATGCTGGATACGTTTGCGCTCCTGGAGAGTATAACCATTGATTTTATAGTATAACGTTGCACGCTCCGCGGCGAGCGCTCCACGCGGTGGCGGTAAATACTGCGAACACAACGTGGAGCGCAGCGTGCTTGTGGACACGAGCAAAGTAAGACGTTAGTGGGTACATCTCGCGCATTATGTTCGGCGTTCAGTAACCGCGAATCCATCGCTATGGAGTCGGCCGAGGAGAAATGTCTATAATCGAGGAGTACCGAAAGTATATGTAATGTCCACATATTTCTTGAGATTTGATATCCTACAACAATGTACTCTTAGGTCTTTTCTTATAAAGATCAGATTTCCAAAGCCGAGGTGGCCTTTGTGGTGGTAACAGATTTCCAAAGCCGAGGTGGTAAAATATATGCCGCACTACCTACTAATTCTGGTGACGACATGTTCGCTCAATATGAGCGTCTCCATTTGATCAGTTGCAGATGTGCGAAGCAGGGATGATGCGCGAACCTAATGTATACCCACCTTTACATACGCCAAGGGCGTGACGGATGTAATAAGTAATATGCCTAAAAAATCAATATAAAAACGACCAAACGGACCCAAAGGCTCGGTCTCCTAGGCCCGAGAAGGATGTAATACCACTGCGAACCCCGGATGCGTATAAAATCGAGTGAGGTTGAGAGTTACCATTGGACAAACAAAGCGACCCATAGCAACTCGATTGATGGAATACATAAAAAAAATGGCGATCTACGAACACATATTGGATAGCAAAATGAACCACTGGGCGCAGTTTCAAAATCCCATTGTGCTACCCAAAGAATTTTTTTACTTTCCCCGCATTATGCGGAAAGCCATTGAAATAAGAAGAACCCTGAACTTCAATAGAGACGATGGTTTCAAACTCTCTGCTACGTGGAACACTTTTCTTAAAATTTTCTCCTATCCCCGAGAGCAAGACGCGAATCAAATTACAGTGAGTGTTATGTTCATAGCGGAATTTTAAAATTTTCGCGCGCCGACCACGTTATGGCGTCGCCCCACCGTCATAAGATACGTAGTAATCGAAGCAGTTTTCAGCATACACGTAGAACAATATTGGATGACAACTGACAGCACAGCACTTGAGTCTACCCTCGACAGCAGCGGTTGCAATATCGCCGCAACATCTGGTGCTACAAACTTCAAACGATAAATCCATTTATATCTTATACATACACGTATGTCAAACAGAAAAAAAAACACATTTATTTTTTTTTGAAAAGCGGGTATTTATAAGCACCGCGAAAAGCGGGTATTTATAAGGATGGATGCCATTCTAAAAATTGCATCGGATAATCAAAATAAAAACTGTAATTACACATATTATAAAAACTGTAATTACACATATTATTAAAACAGTTCTAAAAACATCCAAAGTTTCAAGTGACTAAATTTTCTATATCTTTAGAGAAACACACAATGAAATAATGATAAATATGATCCTAAGGCGCTATAATAATTTTCAAACCCGATTTTTAAAATAATATGATATTATCCCGATGTCAATTTATAAGCCAATTAGTGCTCAGAGTCGTCTACAGTTGTTAGAAATCTTAAAATATTCATTAGTTTTTATTTCATTACAAAATTTAAATTTTGCTAAAAATCGACAAACTATTTTATTTGCCGAATTTTAGTAAAAACCCGAAATTGGTTCTAATTTCACCTGATTTTTTTAGTTCATGTATCTAAAGCATTCATAAGGATCTTCACGAAAGAAGACTTTTTGAGCATTTTTTGCAAATTTAGTTCATGGATTTATCTCTACATAGACTGAAATATAGATCGGTAGAAATACTTCTTTGCATCGGAGGTTGGGTCTTTGGCTATTCATACATGTATAATTTAAAGTAGAATATATTACCTTCACCAGATTATCTAAAATTATATACATTATCTCTAGGCATGTAACTTTAGCTGTTTTAGGTATAACTATCTATTTAAAGGTTAAAAAAACATTTTTTATAAAAATCAACAATCAGAAGTTTCCATTTCTTCTTAAATTAAAAAGAGTTATTTAATTACAAATTAAGCGAGTGATATATTTTACTGAAAATCATGAATTTCCTATGGCTCATTTCTTCGACAGATGACTCCAGACTTTAAAGCATACGGAATAAAACTTCAGTTTGATGAAACTTTAAATTTACTACCCGAAAGCTTGGATTATTACACGATATGTGTATGTTTTTAGTTTCTTTATTCTACCATAACTTCTAAACGCTTAAACCGATTTAGAAGTGTGTCGTATTGTTGGAATCGTTTTGTCCTCCAGAGTGTCATAGGGTACGTGCTACGACCCCGTGCTCTCATATAAGAAGAAACCAGCGTCTTTAATATAAATCGTCGTTTTACGCGGTGCGTGTTAACATTCATCATTTGAGAGTTTAGTTTTTTTTCGTTCATTCTCTTTGCGACCGTCAGGAATAGAGTAGGCCTAGCACCGAAGATAAATATTTAGATTATTAATTTAGCAAAATAAATTATAATAAATGTTTAAATATTATACCTCATCTAACATTGTGAGAAATCAGAGACCCTGATTTTTTATTCCACGATAACTTCTAAATGCTTAAACCGATTTAGACGTGCGTGTGATATTGTTAGAATCGTTATATCATCCCGAGTGTTATGATACTCCGAATGTCAAAAAATATTTGTCTAAATGTCCAAAGGTCAATAAATTAACATAAATATATCGTTTTTATTGTCAAATTAAAGTCTGATTAAGTACATTCCCGAAATATAAATCTATCTATATGGATAAACACATAAACCAAACATATTTCTTGAAAAAACCGTAATAAAAATAATCATACTCGTAAATACAAGTTCACTTTCTGTATCGGCAGTCGTGTTTTTTATTCTTTTTATTATCGTTACTTGTTTATTATTTAAATATTTGTGCCTCTAATTATGATTATTTATTTGCATAGCATTAACCCTTTCCACGAAAATATATCCATTCATCTGCCGTACAAACTGTTGATATTAAAAATGTTAATATAGAGGGATGTGACTCGGTCACAGGCACGTGTATACATACATTCGTTAGCCGGGTGTCAGCGGATCCTGATCGCCTGATCGCTAGCGACCCGCCTAATTGCCTGTTCGATCCGTAATTGGCTGCGTTATAGCCGTGCACACCTTTTTGTTTCGGTCGCTAGCACACCAGAGATTAGACACTCGACTAGAAGATACTTGAGATAGAAGCGACAGCATACATTACCTGCAAAACGAAACTTCATCGCACTGGATATGAGCGTCAATCCTGATATTATTAATTTAATTACTCTTTCGATATACGGTATATATTTATATACACTGGCGGTATTAATGTTATCATCAGCGTTCTAGGCCAGTCAATCCTGGCTAGATATCTTTCCAGTGCTGCTATAATAATAGTCATAGCCATAGTTTATGAGGTCCAAAAAGTACGGATTGTGGAATACGTCATTTTACAAAATTACAACATGCAAAATTATTCATATCTTCATTACATGTATTACATATATTTTTAAGCTACTGGATAGCTTTTATCGCGGGCCTAAGCCAGCGCGGCGACCGAATGACGAAATTTCTTAAGGAAAATTAATGATTTTAAACTGATAATTACGTCTAAACGAGTATTGCTTACGATTCGAAAAAAATATATGTTAAACAAGAATATTTTCCTAATATTGTTAGCTTTAAATATTTTAGATTTTCTTTATATTACATAATGTAATTAATTTGTGAAATTAGGTCTAACCGAACACAAAAACGACTACTACGCAAATACTATCTGGCGTATTATTATGAAACCTGCACCATTTTAAAGATAATTTAATTATCTATCTTTTTATCTACGATTTTTTTCGAATAATCCGGTTATTTTGCTTAATCGAATAAAAAATTCGTGCGCGGCGCTCTATCGGAAGACGTTTAAATTATTCCGAATCATTTGCTTTCGCAGCCGCAAATGATTTAAAATAATTTCAACGTTTTCCGATAGAGCGCAGTTATCTGTAAGTAATCAGAAAAAATAAAATAAATAAAATAAATAAATAATTATAATTGCATAAGTTGTTAAAAATGCTATGCAATAGCTTTACCGCGGCAGTCCCCGAGTGCCACACGTATTTTTTTTATATAAAGTTACTTCTGGTTCAATAATAGAAATATTCACATACTCAAATTACAAAAAACAATAGTAAATACTTTTTTTACATATCCATTAAATTATCTAGAATAATCAGCATCAGCATTAGGAAAAAAAAATAAAAAAAATAATTAGTCTTGTTTTATATTATATTCTTTTTAATATATTTACGTGTTAAAATGAACATATTAAAATATTTTTTTTTGCGGCAGATTAAAATTTTTATTCCTGTGTTTTGGGAATGTTACTTGATCGGTGTCACTTCTGTGCTTCACCTTCGCTTAACATTCTGTGCCCGCATCACTCACCAACCGTCCACCATCAACCGGGTGGCGCAGGTCAACAGCGTCAACCTTTCCTCGCGAGTCGTGACCCAATTTCTCTTTCCATTTTCAATTATGCCCCTATGCCATCGAGAAACAAAGGATTCCGATCGGGAAATATATTAATTAATTAAGGTCGCAGAGAGAGTGATGTGAGAAATTAGTCTCGGACAGACGGACTTACCTACCTGACACGTCACTCTTCCCCCAGAATATCAAGACTCATCAATACGTAGGTGTGTCCGCTAAGTACCTGACCTCGAGTTTAAATAAAGTAATGATTACGTAAAATAGGTAATGATTACATATAATGTATCAATACGTAATAATTACGCGCTATAACGTTCAAACAGACTAATAGGTGGCATATTAATATCTCCGAATTATGTCTGTTATATTTAACGTCCTATACAAAAATGCGATAGGTGGCATTAAAATTTAAATGTTATTATTTTTATGATTGGTTAAATAATGTTTATTTTTATAATCAACCAGTCCTTTATAGGAAACCATTCATTATCAATGTTATTATAGAGGGCCAAATAAATTGCTATTAGTTTCACCTGATAATGCTCTCAGCGCTACCTACATGTCACCGGCGCAAAGGGTTTCCAAAACGTACTATGGCATTGAGCAATCTAATACCCTATATAATTAATGGTTGTACCTACGTGTAATATATTTTCTAACAACAAAACGTATCATATGTAAGATCACGCTGCGCTTGTTTATAAAAGCACGTGCCAAGTCACCCAACTTGGTCATGCATATGGGTTAGCGTGTTCCTGTCGACACATTAGATGACTCCATTTCCAATCTGAATTTCGCTCAGTCACCTTTTCAGTCAATCGGGCTGGTTCGCTCACGTTCGGAATTCATGGCGGGTTTCGTTTGCAGCCTCCGTGATTCGTTTTCCATTGCAGAGCATGCGCGCAATGCATTTTTAGCGACGAGGACCGTGTGGATGTACTCGTACGTAGACTGCATCGCACTCCCGCATCTATAGACTGGCGCAACTTTAAATTTGCCTGTGATTTATATCAGTTTATATCAGATATATTTATATCAGATAGTTTTTTTCAACCGGCGCACGCCGGGTGAATAAACTTACGTCGCATGCCTCATAATCATAGTCATAGTTATAGTCATAGTCATAGTCATATTTTATAAATTTCAAAAAAGTACTTACTGTGCAATACGTCATTTTACACTTGCTCGAAGTTATTCACAAATTCATTACGTGTACATATACTTTTTTATGTAAAGACACCTACGATAAATTATAAAAAGTCGGTTGTGTCACCCCAAAACTTCCTGTCAAGTAGCCAGGAACTTAATTCATCTGAATATTAAATTCATAAATCCTACCACCATCCCCCCAAACCTAGCGCCACCCTCTACCCCCCCCCCCCCCCCCCTTCCCCGATAATGATGATGATGATGAAATAGAAATCAAAATCGAAATCTCGAAACTCGTATACAAAATTTGGGTCTCTGCTGTTGACCGTTGAGGAGTTCCCTCATCGGGAGCCAACCCAGTGTACATCAGTCATGTCATTGTGGATCTGGGAAGGGGCTTTCATAATTGAATGCATATACAGAATTTTGGACCTCTGCTGTTGACAGTTGAAGAGTTCCCTCATCGGGAGCCAACCCAGGATACATCAGCCATGTCATGGTAGAACTTGGAAGGGGCTATCATAATTGAATGCTTATACAAAATTTTGGGTCTCTGCTGTTGACCGTTGAGGAATTCCCTCATCGGGAGCCAACCCAGGGTACATCAGCCATATCATGGTGGAACTTGGAAGTTGGAACTTGGAACTCTGCTGTTGAGCGTTGAGGAGTTCACTCGTCGGGAACCAACCCAGGGTGGACGGATTTAACCCACAATATTTTTAACTCCAAATCAATGTCCAAATGACCATAAATGACCATCAATCCCATCATTGACCATCAATGACCATTAATGACCAAATGATACCTGCGTGACAAATTTCAACTCAATCAGATGAAGCGTTTCGACGCTATCGTCTGAGAATATACACAGACACACACACACACACACAGACACTCAGAAGTGAGTCCATATTACTTTTCTTGACAGGAAAGTAACATCAAAAAGACTCAAAGGACCCTTTCAGTGTTGCCAGTTGTGAAAAAATAATTGTAGTTTGGGAGAAATTTAGGTGGTCCCTCTCTCCCGCTGGTCCATCTCTCCCTGACTTACCATAATAGAATCAATGGTTTTATATTATCTTATCCACTAAAAAAAACTACCTTAGTACGGGCATTAACCTAGTTGGGTAGTTTTTAAGATATACATCTACAGTCTTATTTATAAACGTAACTTAAAATTTGCGATGCGTCTCAGACACAGCCGAGCGAAAATCGTGATTTATAAACGTTGCCTAACGCTAGGACACGGCTCAGTCGCCTCAAACGTCACTTTGCACACCGGTCGGACCGTGTATAGCGAATTAAGTACAGGTTTTGTGGCTGTGTTAATCAATAAAATGGACGATTTATCGGTGAATTCGGTATTTTCTGATAATCTGCGGATGTTAGGACAGAGGCGGACTACCAAAACATACAAAAAACATTTTGACCCGTTCACCGAGTTGACGGAAGACGAATTTCGATATAAGTATCGATTTTCTAAAGTGAACTTTACGAAAATAGGCATTAAACAGTATTAAAAATAAAACCAGTCATACAAATTACTTTTTATTTCTTTCAGATTCCTGGTCTAAAATGGCAATTCTTTTTAAATAAATCGCCTCGTTATGCCGCATCATCTGCTCACGCAAAGCAATTTTCGCTCATACAAAGCAATTTCCCGCTTCTCTCTATTCTCCAACTGTTTCTTTTGCAGAAGAAACAGCTTGCTATTGCGAATTGCACCTCAACATACGCAACCGACGACCGAAAAGATCTGACAGTTCGATGAGCGTTGTGTACGCAAAACGCGAAAATAGCCGGTTACATCACTGTATTGCCAGGATTAAATTGACCGCCTAGTGCTCAGACACAGCGGAGCTACGTAACGCTTATGTATCGTTTATAAATAAGCATCGTATGCGCTGTGTCCTAAAGAGATAAGTAGTGCGTAACTAAGACGGAGCTGAGACGTGTCCCAAGCAAATCTAATAAATAAGACTGAATATGTATACTACTTTCTCTTAAATAAAGCATTATTATAAAAAATTAAAAAAAAGCAAGTAGTGAAATTTGCGTAGTGTAGAATATTATGTGACGATAAATGTGGTGATATAAACGAGTTCCTCTGTATGCTTTAACAAAATCGTATGCAGGCATTCTTTATCCTTTAAATTTTGATGGATATTTTTTTAAAGTATAGACACGGACCATACGCCACGTCAAAATAGTGGGAATGCCCGAGAATAATAGGGTGTGTGAATTCTCTGCGAATTTATCGCTGGATCCCGCGCGAGCCGTGGGTATTTTGCTAGTATTTTAAAAAGCTGTACTGAAAATGAATGAATGGTGCAAGCGTGATTTGGATTAAAGTGGCTCCGGATTGGATGCAATTTTCGCATGCACTCTGCGTGGCGGTGACGCGGCGCGAATATTAAAACTCACCGAGCAGTATAATCAGGGAAACGTGTCGGCAGGGACGACACGTCGCAACGCTGCGCGCCGAGACGGACTGTTTCGCTACTTTTCCAACACCATGGAAGCTTTACTTAACGGATAATGTAGATTTGAAGTTTATTTATTTATTTATTAGTTTCATATATTATTCAAGAGCCATTACAGACAAATCCAATTCGCCCTTGAATATTAAAGCTAGAGTGTAAGTCTAAAAATAAATGACTTACATAACTTAATTAATGCTAAATAAATAAAATACATATTATGATAAACATGAGATAGCAGGGAGTTGCCTTTTTAGCTGCCAACGCGATATATAAAAGATGTCTATTTCTGTGGGTAAGGAATTAAGAAAAGCTATAACCCTTCCCACTGGCCTGTCTAAAAAATATGTGTACGATGGTAAGGCACATTAACCCTTCCTATTTGAGTTAACCATTTTTGGTTAGACGCTTACAATGCTAAAATTGTATCTAACCAATATTGGTTAGGGCGCTCCGCGCTGCGTAAAATGCCAACTTTTTAAATATTTATTCATTATTATCTTAATTGTTTGACAAGATAAGGTTATAATATTATAAATTTCAAATTTCAATGCGATCATTTTACAGTTATTCCTTTTACGATCCGTATAGTAGTTTAAAAGTTATGGTCGTTTTTCTCAAGGCCATCGACTTCACGCGCGAAACTGTCCCGGGCAGAAGTGACGACTAAATTTTTACCCAGCGATAGGAGGGGTTAAACAATAGATGCGATCTCCTCGCTGTGTAATTTACCGGTACGTACAATTCAAACTTACATAGTATCTCTGGCAAATAAATAGTTCATTAAAGAGTCGGGGAGGTAGTGAATATTTTTGGGACTTATTTACCCAGTTCATAAAAGTAATGAAATATTGTCTATTATTGATGCTAATCAAGAAATTCCGAGTCTGGCAAGGTTCATGCGATAGGTGGGTGGGCGAGAGGGGCAATCGTATTGTACTTATTTTACTAGATATAAATCTTTTCCATTTACTAGAGTCGACCATTAAATGCACAAAAAAGCAGTCTAGCTTATTTACAGTTGAACGAAGCTAGTCTGGCGGGAATATTTCGAAACCGAAAAAATCGATGTGTTTGACGGATACATCGCCCTTATTTGTAAATGTTTAAAAGTTAAAATACAAATTGACATCATCGCAGATTATCATTTAAAAGAAGTCTGCCTACGAAGTCGCGGAATGCGTCTGGCGGGATCTAGAAATTAGAAATCCGACTACCACGAAAAAGTCTTTTCATTTTTCGAATTAAAATATAACCTATGTCACTCACAAATAACGTGGCTTTCTATTGGTAAAATAATTTTCAAATTCGGTTCAGTAGATCCAGAGATTCCTACAACGTCCTACAACGTCACAAACTTTACCTCTTTAGTATAGATAGACGACACGGTCGCGGTTCCATACCTATGTCCTATAATCTCTTTAACTATTTATGCAGTAAAAAGGTTAAGTCTTTTGTTTTAAACACTTGAGGCGATAAATTTACTTATTTTGATAATAATTCATAATTGTTGATAATATGACCAATGAACATGACCTAACGATTTAAATTATTTTTTTAATATAAAATACTACTTTTTGTTACTTAAATATAAAAGTTAGACATATGCTGTCACTGACTTTTTTGTAGGTATTATCAAGCTCTACAACTTTTCTCTAGAACTTAATCATATATCTCTCATCGTTAAGGCAGCGTTCGTTAGAAACGTTTTCGTTCGACCGTTTTTTCCGACTTACTTTTGAAATCCGACTACCACGAAAAAGTCTTTTTATTTTTTGGATTACTATATAGCTTGTGACACTCACGAATAACGTGGCTTTCTATTGGTAAAAACATTTTCAAAATTGGTTCAGTAGATCCAGAGATTACTTCCTACAACGTCACAAACTTTACCTCTTTATAATATTAGTATAGATAAGAAACATTGCTCGAATTTACAGGCCTTTCTTTGGCAGGCTGCATGTTGCTTGGCAGGATTTTTTTGTTTTTTTCTCACTGTACCGACTAGTGTCATATTCCAGGAGTTCAATACTCTAGCTAGTTCCATAGTTGTGAAGAAGTTATCTGTGGTAACATTTCTTCCTGAGCCTTTATACAAGCTGACTAGGTAGATCCAATACTGTACGTTCACCAACGTTTACTTGTCTAGGGCCATCTGTTGGTTTTCCAGTATAAAGCTGGCCATGTTACGGGTAAGCGTTCAATGCGTCACAAGCCCAAAAAATCTTTATGCCATATTTAGCTGGTTTAGAAAGTATACATTGCGTAAATTTAGTATGCCATCTAAATGGAAACAATTGCTCGTCGATGATGATACATTAATGCAGTTTGTAGGCTCTCTCCAAATTTCTGTTCAGCATTGTTCAGATGTCCCGTATTGGTGCAGCTTTATCATATTGTTTACGTGTGTTTTCGTTGTGTGTTTTCGTTGTCAAATCTGATAAACCTGAGCATAATTTTAAATCGGTCACGAGACATGGCTGCACGTAAAAGAGGCAGCGCATCAACATTCCACATGTCATCCAGATTCAATATAAAAAATAAGCAATATAAAAAATAATTAAAAATTATTACCTTAAAAATAAGTGAAAATAAAATATACGTGTAAAGTATACTAATAGGTACACACTTACTCGTACACAGGTACACAGATACTTTGCCCTATGACATTCCCTGTCAAGTTACGCGATTATGGGCTGAGTGGATGCCCCAATGTATTTATGGACGGATCATTGAAATTACAGAAATGCGACCTAAAGGCCATCCAGAGAAACCCCCAGATATCCCTAAACTCAATTCTTCCAGAAGTTATCGTAAAATATATTAATTGAACCCCATAAAAACAGCCTAAAAATAAGACAAGCTGCTGCTCAAATAGGCCTGGAGGTAGTGAAATTATAGTCAAATGCTGAAAGGATTTCTGACATCGATATTTATGAAATAAAATTGCTATATGAAATCGAAGTATATCGAGGTTGTTTGACATTATAAATAGGAAAAAACGAATAAACCTCCTGCAGTTTGTTACATCCGACTTTTCGGCGACGTTGCAGACATCCAGTGTAGACTAAAGTTATGTCAACCGTCATCCGTTGTTCTGCGGCCAGGCGGAAAACTGCTGCTGTTACCCTGCCAATTATAACGATGGTGGAGCGGCGTGTCGTCGGGTGCTACAAAAGCCGGTAGCTACAAACTTCACGTGGTAAATTCGTTTTATCCTAATTACGCAATTTTTCATATTTCTTTAAATCGCATTTTCTACATTCAATATCGAATTCGATATTTGAATTCGATATTGAGTTGTCGAAAATTTATTTTGCCCAATTTGCGATATTATATATTTTCATATAAAACGATTGTTTTGTGTTAACATTGAGTACAATAGTGTTATTAAAACGTCTTTATCCGACATTGCGAAAAAACAAAGGTATTTACACCATATTTTTGGCAATAAACAGCTGTCAGAAAATTGACAAATTTGACAGCTACCAACACTAAGAAATTTATGTAGAATAAGGAAATATTCGTTAATTATCCTGTTGGATCATTAAATTTCGTCTTTGAGTACCTACTTACCACGATGTCTATGCCGCAAATGAAGGACCTTGTTGCTTGGATGCTGAACTTTGAGCAGCGCCTCGAAGCAAATAGTGAAAAATCACCTGCTTCAAATTCACTCGATGCACTCTCGACTGATTTCAATGCATTCAAGAAACTAGTTTTTGGAGCTCTTCAGAATATGGAAGCTGAGTTATCTAAACAGAGTAGTCGCATTGACCAGCTGGAATGCTATTCCAGGCGAAGCCACCTCGTCATCCACGGCATTAAAGAAGAACACGGCGAAGAACTCTCATCTGTTGTCACAAGCCTCATCAAAAATCAAGTGAAACTGCCGAACTTCTCCATAGATTATCTCGATCAAAGTCACGGGATCGGCAAAACACACGCAAACAGTGACAAACATCGACCAATTTTGGTTAAATTTGCGAAATGTCATTATCGCGAACTCGTCTGGATGAACAAATCTAACTTGAAAGGATCCAGGATATTGGTTACGGAATTTTTAACACCGCAAAGACAGAGAATCTTCACAGAAGCCAGACAAAACTTTCAGGTTAGCAATTCATTCACACGAAATGGAGCAGTAATCGTTTGTTTTCCTGACGGTTCGCGACGCACACTGACCACCGACGACCACCTTAAAAGTGCGTTGAATCATTTAAGCTCCTTTAAAGACCAGAAAATCCACAAATTACGATCGCACAATGCTAAAAAAACGAAAAAGTAGTCATCTGATGGATTCAACATTGCGCGTTCATGCCGGTCAACTGTCATTTTAATTTTTGTAAACAAACCAAATACAGTCAATCCGCGGCAAGACAATGTTGCTCGCAATTAAAAATGATGTTTTCCACTTTTGCATTTTCCCAACTTTTGGGAATTTTTAAAATAATTGAGATTTAGTAACATGTTAATTTTAATAATTGTACTATTTAATATTAATAAGGCTGTAAGTACCTACTGTTGACCTAAATGTTTGAAAAATTATGTTCATTCCAACAGGATAATACCTTAGATATATTTTTTCCTTTGTTTATTGACTATTTATTATTATTCTTTTTTATTTTATTATTCATATATTTGCTTCCTTTTATTTATTATAATTAATATTTATGCCACTGCCGCCATCCCCTACAAATAGCCCCATCAATCCCCTCCCTAGCTTTATCAATGACTCTCTGCTTTCAGGTGATTCTGAGCACAGTGATTCGACTGCCAATGAACCTCTGGACTCATCTATTTCACCAGAACATACACTTCATGAAACTTTGGGTTTTCTCCTGTCTCCACACAAAAACATTTTTAACGCCTGCCACATTAATGCACAGAGTATCCCAAGCCATTATTCTGACTTGTTAGACACCTTTTCAGGACTAAACCTGCACGCATTGCTTATTAGTGAAACTATGCTCAAGCCCACACTCGCATCACACCTTTACCCTTTGCCCGGATACAAACTGATACGGAATGACAGAGTTGGATGGAGGTGTGGAGGCGTGGGAATTTATATAAGAAGTGATCTCAAATACAAGGTACTTTTACAATCTCCGTCCACGTGCAGGGGTCGTCCTGAATTTATTTTCCTAGAAGTGCAATTGCAGTTCAATTCGCTCCTTCTCGCTGTAGTGTATTGTCCTCCCCAAATAAATTACTTTCAAGAACTCGAATCCAGCCTTGAAAGCCTTCTCCCCCATTATGAACATGTTGTTATTATGGGGGATTTCAACACTTGCCTTTTAAAAAATAATAGTAGGTCACAAAACCTCAATCACATGATTGCGTCCCTTAATCTTAATATTGCACCATTGCAGGCCACCCATCATGATAAAACCTCTAGTAGTCTACTTGATTTAATTATAACGTCTTCTCCTGATCGGATAAAAGTTCACGGACAATGCACAGCTTCTGGATTTTCTCACCACGATCTCCTGTACATCGGTTATAAGCTACGTTGTCCTAAACCACCTCCACAAATTCTGCGAATCCGCGATATGAAAGCAATAGACTATGCAAACCTTCTGCAGGACGCCTGGAGCACGGAATGGACGGCCGTTGAGGGACAACTTACAATCGACGAAAAAGTTGACTGTCTCAATCGGCTCATTTTGCAGTTGTATGACAAGCATGCTCCGCTAAAGACCATCAAAATCAAACACCCTCCTTGCCCCTGGCTAAGCGAGGATATAAAGCAGGCAATGGCGAAACGGGAGCGAACTAAAATCAAATTTAAACGGCAAAAAACAGAAGAACTATGGAAAGCTTATAAATTACAGAGAAATCGATGCAACCAATTGTGCAGAAGTGCCAAACGGTCCTACATATGCAGAACTTTGCTAAACTCTACTCCCAAGAACACCTGGAAATTTCTTAAGTCCTTTGGTGTGGGAAAGTCCAAAAACAGCTCTACAAGCCTGGATGTTGATCTCAATTCTCTAAATTCCCACTTTGCCATCCAACCGTCAAGCATTGACCCATTGATTAAATCAACATCCATTCATAACATTAGACAACGAGTGAGACCACCTATCACACAATTTAATTTCACGGCCACCACGCCATACGAACTACGACGCATCATCAAAAAAATACAAACTAATGCGACTGGGTGCGACAATTTAAATATTGCACTTATCAGCCCAATTATTGAGCCAATTCTTTCAGTTCTCACTCACATCATTAACTTCTCTTTCACAAATCGTAGCTTCCCTACTCTTTGGAAACGGGCCTTTATCATCGCCTTACCTAAAACATCTTCACCTCTGCTGCCCAAAGACTATAGGCCAATTTCTATATTGCCTATTTTCTCGAAGGTTATAGAACGCGTCGCATACATTCAACTAAACCACTTTCTTGTCTCTCATGGACTACTTAATTCTCTCCAATCCGGTTTTCGCCCTGGTCACAGCACTACCTCAGCTCTGGTCAAAGTCACCGATGACATTAGATGCGCTATGGACAATAGAAAACTCACAATTCTCACACTCTTAGATTTCAGTAGCGCATTTAATACGGTCGATTTTGACCTATTGCTGGAGCGGTTGCACTCTCTCAAAATCTCAGATGATGCAGTAATGTGGTTTGACTCTTATCTGAAGGGGCGCCGACAGTGTGTTAAATCAGCCGACACTTCCACCGATCTGATCGACCTTACTGCCGGCGTACCCCAGGGAGGAGTCCTTTCCCCTCTTCTCTTCTCTATATTTATCAGCCCCATAACCGAGAACCTTACCACGTCGTATCACCTTTACGCTGATGATCTACAAGTTTATATCCACACAAAACCGGACGATATTGACTCTGCCATACTTGATATGAACTCGTCTCTTGCCCATATATCTTCTTGGGCTAAAAGTCATGGCATTGTCTTAAATCCTACTAAGACCCAATCAATTATAATTGGCAGTCAACAATTACTATCTCCTATTTCTCTATCATCTTTACGTCAAGTAGAAATCGAGGGCAACGTCATTGGGTATTCTAAAGTTGTAAAGAATTTAGGCATACTCGTGGACGAGACATTTTCTTGGCAAGCACAAGTCAACGAAGTAAGCAGGCGAATATATAATGGCTTTCATAGCCTTCGGAGGTTGCAGAGATTCCTCCCTGTAAGCACTAAGCAAACCATAATTCAAAGTCTGCTTCTGCCGTTACTAGACTATGCCGATGTCGCATATTTGGATCTCACCGAAAACAGACTGGATAAACTTGAGCGCCTACAGAACGTATGCATAAGGTACATATTCAATCTGAGGAAGTATGACCATGTTTCCGAGTATTGATCAAAATTGCAATGGCTTCGTATACGGGACCGGAGAAATTTGCATATCCTTTCACTTCTATATAATGTCCTACACAACCCTACATCTCCCTCCTACCTCAACGAGGCTTTTACCGGATTAGGAAGTCATGGTCTCCCACTTCGTTAAAGTCAGAATAATATCCTACGTATCCCAAAACACAATACCACTTTTTTTCCTACTCCTTCTCCGTACATGCAGCTCGACTGTGGAATCAGCTTCCTTTAACTATTCGAGGCGCTAGCTCGCTGTTCAACTTTAAGCAATCATTGAAAAAGCACTTCCTTTCACAATAAATATTAATCATAAATTCTAACCTTTCCGTTATCCCCTCCCTTTCCTTACCTTATTTTGGCAGTTTATTTATTTACTTATTTATTTATTTATTTATTTGTTAATATATCAAAATATGTATGTATATACATATACATACATATAATATGTCAAACTCAAAAATGTATTTATATATTTACATTTTACTTTAGATACACACACAATGTATATTATATGCTATAATTTCAAATTTAATTTTAGGCTATAATTTGTTGCATACTCTTCTTTTCACACCAGCATGTTGGTTGACTGGAAGATATTGCTGTAGTGTAGCAATAAGTCCGCCATTGTACCTTATTTTATTGTGCAATAAAGAGATTTTCATTTCATTTCATTTCATTTCATTTTCTCCACAACAACAATAAATGTTGGTGCCAATTGATTTAGTTGACATTAAATCATTCAAAGGACGAATAAATCTAAAGTACCTAGAGTGCCTAAATTTGCCATTTCCATTTTGATACCATTTTTCATTTCATTGTAATCAATGTTTATGTATCCTTTCAGCATTTTTCTCTGTCTGATATAGATTAAGATTTCCCTTTTGTGAAACTCATCCTGTTGTATACGTTGAATTGTAGTTTCTATATCAAATTTGATTTATTTTTATGTTGATAATTAATTATTTCAGATGCTGCATGGATTCAACTTCAAGGAAGAACAAAAGGTAAGTAAATAATTAAATAGTAGCATATTCCTCTTTCACTCTTCCAAATTTACCCATGCCAAATTTACCAAAGCAATGGCAATTCTATAACTATCAGTTACAACCGATTACGATTCGTAAATCAATAATCCCTAAACCACATGCATCATTAATACGGAAAAACAATATAATACGTACGGCATGCGATTGCCGTACAACAGAGATAAATGAAGGGCGTCATGAATTAAAAATGACAAAAAAACAGAACGGACGTATCCGTACAAAATAGATGGTAAAATATTAATTGAATATTCGTTTTACTTCGAAATAATCGAAAATGCTGAGTCTCGGTTGATGCGGAAATTATCAGTATTCATATGCTACTCCTATCAGTAAAAACTAGCAATTCAAATATATAATGATTAAAATAGAACTGTATACAACGTATGATTAATAGCAGTACTAGTAGTGGTAGTAAACGGAGTGGGGGGCTTGCTTTTAGTCCTTGATGTCACCTGGATCTATAGGATCTTTTTGTAACTACCCACTTTGTGGTTGGATCAGTAGTCTGCTAGTAGCCCGGTATTGCTTATCAGTCCAAGCAGATCACTGACCTTCAAGTTGGGCAGATCGCTGGGTTCGAAAAAGGCTCGTCCCAGTAAACTGTGTCTTTTTGTGGCGAGGCCTGGGTAGCGACCAACGATGTGTATGCTGTCTTCAGGTTCTTCGCCATATATTCGGCAATCCTTGCTCTCGGTCAAGCCAAGGTTGAATATATGTGCTTTAAGGGTCGTGTGTCCAGTGAGGTGACTGATAGTGATTCTAAAGTTCTTCTTGCTCATGTTAATTATGGCCTTTGTTTTTTTTTTAAGTGATTGCTCCATCATAGCTTTTGCCTTTCAACATCCCTAGCTCTGTTTCCAGGATGCTCAATGTTCCTGTTCCATGGAGTCCCTGATGACTTTCTTACCTGTAGCGAAGGGGACCCCAACAACTGGCTCCACCGGGCATTCCAGTCTGCCCAGTTTTGAGAGTATTTCGGCCTCTTTGTTGCCGGGTATGCTTTGATAGCCCGCTATCCATATTAAGGTGATTTTGATGGATTTTCCCAATTTGTTGAGCTCTTGCATGCAGTCCCAGACCACAAAATGCTTTACCCAGAGCGTTTAATGCTGCTCTGCTGTCAGAGCAGATTATGATTTTTCTATTTTTCGACTTTGAAGTTTTATACATTCCAATATCGGAATCAACTCGGCTTGGAAAACCGTGGCATATTGTCCAAGGGGATGCTAATTCTGTGGTTGGTTTTATGTTCGTACACGCCTGCGCCAAAATGTCTATTTGTCCCTGATCCGTCGGTGAACCAGGCGGTCGCGTTGTGGCTTTGGAGCCACTGCGGATTCTTCCAGTCTTCCCTGGCGGGGATTAGGATTTTATAGAACTTCTCTACCAAAATTTCTTTTAGTAGTCGATCCTGAGTCAGGGTAAATGGGCTTTTGTGAATGAGGTTTAGCTCAGGATGATTGTGCCCTCCTTACTTCCACTCGCCCAAACACGCCAGGCTGTATGCTGTAAGTCTGGAGGAGTGAATTATGAGCTTGTACAAAGGCGGGCAGCAGAGTGCCACCTCTAATCCCTCTGTGCCAAACGGGATCGAGCGGCCTAAGGTCATTTCAATAGTGGCATGACAACAGATCAACATCCACCCCTGCTGCTTATGAAACAGTATATTTCTATAGTCTCCAGACCCCTTCAGCAATTAGACAGAATGCACAGCCGATTGGCTTCACCGACCGGTGCGCAAACCGTCCAGTGGAGCCGGGATGCAATCATGCCGGGGAAACCGGTCCACCAGCTCCGAGGCCTGAGACACGGGAGTCTTACCCGGGGTAGCCTTCCACTCGAGGAGGCTTCTGAATAGGAGCTGAATCGTGAGTTGAACCGATCCGAGAACAAAATGGATCTTGTGGCCCAAGCTGCACGAAACCGTTGACCCACCTGGCAGAAATCACCGTGTTTGGGTGGAGCCGTCAAAATAAAAATAAGATAGTTATAGTATGTCGGAACACTTCTGGCACGCGTAGTTATAAAACGTAGGAACGTAGAACTCCTTTGCACTTACGGGTCTTATGGCGGGCGTCGTGAGCAGGTACCTGAGCCAATAGGATACGCCCGCCGTAAGACCTGTAAGCGCAAGGGAGCGCGCAACATGCGCTATTCCGTTCCTACGTTTTATAACTCCGCGCACCAGGAGCGTCCGGACAGACTATAGTAGAGGCAACCAGCTATCGCATCCAAGGCGCAGGATAAATCGCGGTACAGCAGCAGTCGTAAGCTATTATACACAAATTCCCTATCTAGCATTCGTAAATCGGTAAACCATTTATGCCAGGCGCAATCTGACAATCTGCACCAGATTTCTGGGCTTGTGCAAAAAAAGACCATCACTTAATTCCACTATCACTAGATATTCTGATCGTTATTTTATGCCATGCTATTTGTCTGCTGCAATTTTAATTGCATTTCCAAAAGGTCTATAAATATACATTTTATTAGTGAATGCTGAGAGAGTAATAAATAAAATACAATAATTAATATTACTATCATAATACATACAGAATAGAATAACTTTATTGTACTATAAAAACATTACTTAGTACACTGGTTTTATAAAAAAATACAATTCATGCACAAATGGCGGACGTATGGCTATAGCGATATCTTACAGTCAACCATTTAATTAACTAATTATTGATTGTAACTGTACATTGTACGGTGACAATCATGAATGTGTGTATTGACACACAGAAGGAATAAAGTTTAATTGAATATAACCTTATACAAATATATGTCAATAACTTATGCTAAGGTTGCCCAGGGAAGGATAAAGGAGAAGACAGGATGAGGTATTTGATTAGTAAATTAGCATAAATATGTAAAAGCATTAGCATAACTATAACAAGTAAACATTCTATTAGGCTAAATTACATTAACATCACTATGTAGAATAACTAAGGTAAACCAAGCTAGTTAATCTTAACTGTAAAACAAACAAAAATTGTAGTTAATCTTAACTGTAACTGTAACAAACAGTAAACAAATGAATTTCCACTAAATTAATATACCTACTTCCTAACCTAACCTATACTAATTATTTTGGTATACACTAAATATTTGTACTTACTTTGTTTACAATTACAATAATAAATGACTACACTAATAAAATGATTTACACTAGATATCTATACTTATGCCCTAACATAACCTAACTTATCTAAGTTAGGTTATGTTACGGCATAAGTATAGATATCTAGTGTAAATCATTTTATTAGTGTAGTCATTTATTATACTAATTGAAAACAAAGTAGGTACAAATATTTATAGTATACCAAGATTAGTATAGGTTAGGTTAGGAAGTAGGTATATTAATTTAGTGGAAATTCATTTGTTTACTGTAAATATTTATAAGTGTATATTCAGCTAGTTATTATAGGTAATATAGGTTAGTTTAGGTTAGGCTAGGAAGTCAATACATCTACTTAACGTAAAAAGTTATAATAGTTAATATAAGTATAATAGGTGAATATAAGTATAATAAGTCAGATATGAACATATTATTGTTAGTTACCCACTGAAAAGGCACTAGCCTTAGTGGGGAACTGTTACATGTAATTTGTATTTATTTTATGAATGAAGACTACTACCAAGTGGCTGTGTGGAAATAAATGTTTCATCAACACCTTTCTGTAAGTGTGCAACGATGGTGCATGCCTGATAGAGTGAGGGAGCTGATTCCATAAACGAGCAGAATCGACCGTAAAAGAGTGCGTGCATAGAAGAATGATGTAACGGAATGGCAAGTGATCGAGGCTTAATCGAAGTCACTTTATCAAATCATCACTTTAAATATTATTACCTAAATTCATACTTTTTCTATTATGTAAAATATATGTGTAATATATAAATAAACAGTGCTTTCGGTCGCCCATATGAAACATAGACTAAGCGCTGTAAGTAATAAATAATGTAAAATAAATAATAAATAAACTAAAAATTCTTCAAGTAAAATAAAAAAAAAAGACGATCTCCAAAAAGTGCTGATAGCAATTCAGTAATAATAGGATACCGTATAGGCTGGTTTAGAACGCCGTCGATTAGGTTACTAAACATAATAGAAGATTAATCAATGTTTGGATAATCAATGAGTGCCATCTACAACTTCCGTTTCGTAATACAATCCTAGCTACCAAAACGTAGTACGGGATTATGAAATCTAATACCATATAAATCAATGCCATTACCTTCACTCGATGCGCGCTTTCTTGAATAAGCTTCTGAATTGAAATAATCCGATGAAAAGCGCAGCTGAACGATGAGTGAAAGAATATAAGAAACAGCCGGAGAAATACTAGGGACGACTTGCACCAACAAGCCTGTTAACTTGCACTAATTGCCGTCATTTGATGTTAACTAACCACTGCAAATGGTTAAATTTTGATGGCTTGCACGAACTTTTTCGGGCGTCGGTTATTTAAACACGGTTAGTTTCGTCGCATGCCCCAAAGGTGTATGAGCTTTTGAGCAACTAGAGCTGTCAACTACAATGCAAAGGGCAAAACCGTCACCTCAGGAAGTTTTAACGATATTGGATCGTTCTATCTCACATGAGGTGAGAGTAGAAGACTTGTGACGAAAACAGTCAACTGTCTAGTTACGCCACTCGCCCGTAAGAAGCCAACGTCTTACCGCGAGATAACCAGTTTAATTATCACGCGGGCCGACCATCGCGCCCTTACTTCCAATTGCAACCAGATTAATCCAGTCTCCCGACTGGTTGCAGGTTCGAGGTCGCTTGCGCGGTTCTCTACCTTAGGTAGCGGTGATACGATGTTTACAGAATCTATCGTGGACCACGGCATCCTTTGCTCTAAGGTTAACAACTATCCATGCTCTATAGGAGACAGTACTGTTTCCAGACTACCCCGGCTGCCGTCCAGGAGCGCCCGAAGGTTGACTCCTAGGGAGATTACCAGGTTAATCAGCACGCGGATCACAAGAGTCCTACCCGAGCTCGCACTTTTACGTGGAGGCCGCCGGATGGGTGTTGACCCGTGAGTTTGACCGATCCTAAACACAAGGGTTTTAGTGGCCAAACTGCAACAGTGCCAATTAGCTCCCGAACTTTTGTGCATTTTGCAAAACCATTCCTGCCGACTCTCAGCTAATCAAAGCGCAACGAGCAGCCGACAAAATTATTGAGAGATATAACCCGCAGCTGCTTCTTGCGCTCCCGATTTTTTTAAGTTTTTGTGTGTTTAACGTTTCGGTCCGATAGTTTTCTGTTTCCTTGACCATTTCGATACGAATTCTTTTACTCGAGTACGGATTTTGATTATAATACCGACGATTTTGTCATTCTCCTAAATAACCATGGAAGCAACTGCTAGCGAGGGTTCCTCTGGGCCAAAGAGCAATAGCAAGAAGTCACAACAATACCGATTCCCACAACGATAGCCCTAATAGCCATAACGATAACAAGATCGAGCAAGCACATCCTAACGTTAACATTGTGGCAATGTTGTCTAACGTGTGATTAACGGAAGTTAACCGGTCATTGTGACTCGGTTAAGGCTCTTTGTTCATAACGACTCAGTTTTATACTTTTCCCATACATTTTGAATTTATCAAAGTTATACATATTATTTATTCACTAAAAGAAATACAATCAATTAACTTCCGGCAAACTGAATTTTATGGTTTTGCGACGATTGGAAGTCGTTCATTTTTAGTATTTAAACTAAATTTGTCGGGTTTTTTTAAAACGACTTATATGGTGTTGAAAATAAAATACTTCCAAACATTACAACCTCATGGAATTAATTTCACGGAAAGCTACGTTTTTGTGCATTTCATTAGTAAATAAATAATATCTATAACTTCAATACATTAAAAACGTATAGGTAATGGAAAAAAAACATGGTGAACCACTTTAAGAAAATTAACCAACGTAAGCTTAACGGTATGTCGTGTAAACGAATATAGGATTTAACCATGGTTAGTTCTGTTAACCGTGATTATCTTACTTAACAGGCGTTGGTGCAAGTCGCCTTAGGCGGGTACAGTAGCAATGCCTCATGCCGTGCCGAAGCTTTAAGTGCAGCACAAAATAAGCTCGAGTGTGCTAGAGCCGTCGGTCTATGGACAGGACGGAAGGCCATTTCAGGTAACGGAACGTTGTTGGGCACAAGAATTAAACCAATTACAATGGCAATGGCAATGGCAAAGGGAAATTTCCCACAGCAACCTCAGGGCGACGTTTTTCAAACAGCCCCGAGACGCGTGTAAGCGGTATGTCTGTTTGGGGCATCGATATATAAGACCTAGATATGCCCTCAGGTACAAATGAGTTAGGTCATATCCGTTGCGCGTAAATATATGTTACAGAGATAGAACACAACACTGAACAGTATGCGAGAGAATAGAACTCGTATTTGCAATACTCGTATTTGTCGCAGGATCTCTCTCACCAAGAAGTACTGGCAGAACTACTACCGGCGGCGATCTGTGGTCATTTTGGTCATTTTCGATGGCGTAAGTCCTATCTAGGCTCTTATATATCGATGGTTTGGGGGGGCATTTTTCGGTTGCTACTGTTTACATTATCACTAAACATTACAAAACGGTGATTTTGGTGGGTCTAAGGAACATTCGGGCGAAAACCAGCCATGAGTATGAATCCATTAAAGTTGAGGTGGAATAGGGGATTTGTAAGAGTTCAATCTATTACGACACATCTCATTTCTAGGTTCAGATAGGCAAAAAAATCGGTTTTAGCACGGTAGCTATCGCAACGTTTGGTAGAGGGGGTAAAGTATAATAGCGGGGCAAAGTGGGACAGAGATCTTTGGCGCTAAAATAAGGAAAATCCTCCAGTGGATACCGGTACACCAATATATATAAAAAAATGACTAGATAGAGAACAGGAAAAGCTGGGTTAATGACCTATGAAAGTTTTTTTTTATTTTTCATTAATCTGGTCGCATAAAAGTTTAATTATTAAATATAATTCATTTGACATGAGAGCCAAACTTTACCACATTAAAATTATATAACCCTATTTTGACACATCATGGGTTAACAGAGCCAAATACCCAGATATGCACCACTTCTCCCCTTTTCTTTAAAAATATGAAAACCACTAAACTGAGTATCATCCCCTATATCATGTCGATTTCTGTAATATACTTATATATCAAGGATTGTAGATCACAATTTCATATGGTATCCCGGTAAACTGTCATATTAAATGACAAAATTGGCCTTTTATTTTCACAAATTTCAATATTATATGTCACATAATAGCACGGTATATTTAAGATGCACATTATAATACTACCCATAAACTTACCACACCTACAAATATTTACATAAAAATATTATATTAAAGCTTAATTAAAGCTTATTAAATTAGTTAAAAAGGTAAAATAAAAATATTTAGATACATAGAAAATTTTTAACTAACTTATTCTCCATTACTTTCTATAAACTCATTTACTGTGTAAAATTACTAACTGATCAGATATTTTCTTAAATTTGATTAAATTATTTTGCATTCCTAATATTAGAAATCAGTTTTTTTAGGATAGTCGGTCCAAACACATACACCGACTGCTCTGATTTTGTTTTTTTGTTGCTCTGATTACTCTGGTTCATTTTGAAACAATCCACGTTTTTTAATAGAAATCCCGCCACTTCCATTATATAAATACATGGTCGTCAGGATTTCTAAGTACCTAGATAAATATCTCGCATGGGTATCTGAGGGAGCACGTGCCGCACAACGGGTTCTCTCTCCTCTGGTGATCTGAGGCACAAGCCCATATCTCCGTCTCATACATTAGGAGAGAGTGAACGTGAACACAGTAGCATTGTTGAAGGGTATCTAAAGGAATCGTTGGCACACAAAAGATTCACGATTGAGCTTGTGACACAGCCGGTCAATGTGGACATCCCATCGTAGACCGGAGTGAAGAGTAAAACTGAGGAAGTTAATCGTAGCCATTAAGGAAATTAATTAACTGTCACACATTACCTTTAAATCGAAGTTAGCGACATTTCGGAATGAAATTGCATAATATTCGTGTTGTCAATATTCACAAGGCATCCGTTTGTAGAGAATTACACAAAAATATTGCCGGTAACGTTGGAAAGAGAGATCTCTAGATCTGATTAAGGAGATGCATCGACGAGAACACTGGTGTTATCGGCTTTTATGAATATAGAGTTAATATATTTTCGAAGCGACAGTCAGGTCGTTCACGAAACTTTCGGATTAGTTTGATTCGTGTGGCCGTTAACAGAAAGTAAACGGCAATATGCTCCCGAACTGTCAATTATGCCTTCCGGTGTACCGAAGAGATAAGCCGACGAAAGCTGCCAATTAGTATGGCTACATTGAAATTAAGTATGGCAACGTGTCCCGTTGCATAATAGTCTACGAGACGACAGGCTAGTCACGTCATCTTATATGACAATAAGATCGCGGTAAAACTTAGAAGGGGCGGTTCTATCATAATTGAATACGAATACAAAAATTCGTTGCTGTGCTGTTGATCGTTGAGGAGTCCGCTTGTCGAGAGCCAACCCTGGGTGCAGCAGCCATGTCATGGAACGGGCTATCATAATTGAAAGCGTATACACAATAGTTTATCTGTGCTGTTGACCGTGGAAAAATAGCCTCGTCGGAAGCCGATCCTGAAACTGAATCAACATGTAAAATGTCTATATATATGATAAGAGGAAGTGTTTCTAATTCAGCTTGCAAGATTTGACCTTAATAAACTAACATCAAAACAAACACTGCAAAGTAAATAAAAGTTTCTAATGTATTTTTTTTGGAAATCGAGTCCGTACCTCTAAAATTTAAATTCGTATTTTGATTATAGAGTCCTATTTTGATTATGGTATTTATTCAGTTATTCCTTTTACCTAGTGGTGTCTGTTAAAATACTACAAAAAATCTTTATCAAAAAGCAATGGTCGGTTATCATGAAAAAACCTCCGACTTGACGCCATGGATGTATTGTATTCATTGAAATAATACTATTTTAGTTTATTTACCGAATTTTAAAATAATGCTTTTAAAGTTACACACCTATTCTATAATGAAAAACTGACAACTTATACATATTTTCAGCATTTCTATAGACAGAAAACATAATTTCCGATTTGACATTTCAAATTAATAGCCCTGTATAGACATATCCACAATTATATGTTATTAAAATAAATTATCTTATTAAAATAAGCTTACTTAAATACAGGCAAATGCCTAGCTAGGTGAACACAGATCCCACTTAATAAAAAGTTCGTTGTTATTAGGCTTATAATATATCGAACCATAAATTATATTTTCGCGATTGTGAGGTTTTTTTCTGAATTTCGTGCACGAACATTGCCGAAAGAAAAGGTATTAAATATAAACATTCCAGTATGCTCCTTCTATAAATCTCTGTATAACAAATTTAGAGCAATTTTATATTATTTTATACGCGATAAATAAAACTTTAATTATTATTTTTTAATTCGATATATTTTTTTGGGTTTACCAAATCTGAGATATTCCATTTGACATCGTGTCAATATGAGATACCACCAAGCGGTGATCGCTGTCTTTGAAATTGAAACTTGACTGTGATAGTCAAGTTTCAATTTCAAAGACAGGTTTTAGCGTCACACTGTCACTGACCAAATAGTATATAGCGCGCTGGAAAGCTTAATGACATTGCGATGCGTGGAGCCATCAAACAAAAAAAGAAGAAGAAGAAGACATTGCGATGCGATAGACAAAAAAACAAAGTAACTATCTATGGAATTTTAATTTCAATATTTTTTTACAAATAATATTTATATATTCATCATTAAAGAATGATTAGAATTGTTTGAAAGAAGCATGTAAATGCGGAAATTATATTACACATCTCGCCGGTAGGTCTAGACCCTCAGTTTTTTAAATTAAAATATAGTATAGATCTACAAATAATCGCAATAACATGGAACTGGATTTGGGGAAAGCTAGCTAGTATTTCGTTGGAAAATTTTCAGGGTGACTGTTGGGGTGATTTTATATAATCAAATTTTATTTAATATGGTACATTTATTACAATTAAGTTAAATAATGTTTAAAAACAGTCACAAAATGATAACGATTAAAATTATTTACCTATCATTGAACAGGCGGCAGCCTAGTTAGGTTTTGACTATTTTAAATTAAAATTATTGTAAGTTTGAATACAAATAAATTAATTTGAAATTTAAATTGCAATCTGACTCCATAAGCACCCAAATTCCAAGCTCCGTAATTCTGAAACTTTTACCTACTATAATTTTTCTGTGATGACCTAAATTTGGGGAGCAGTTATGAAATAATATTCCATAATATCTACGTATCTATCTACATAATTAAGACCGTTGTACACTCGATTTTCTCGGCGAATGCGTAAATAATAACGTAAAGCCGTCATCATAAAGTCATTATCCGACATTAGCAAATAAACAGATGGCCATCCTCCATTACTATGCACGATTGTTTGGCACGGGCTGTGCGGACGTTGCGTGTTCTAAACGATAGTAGCTTTATCATGGTTGCCAGTTGTCAATAGACAAACAACTTTATGGATTTATAGACACACAAACATTTATACTGCTATAATATAAAATAATAAAAGATTTCTTTTTGTTATTTTAATATTCCATTTATCCATATTTACTTGTTTATCAATAATAATCGTTCTGTAGAGTAAGAGCCGGATAGCCTCGCTTTTCAAAAAAGCTCTTTTATTAAACAAATATGTAGTTACTAAGAATATTGCAACATGTATCATTAGGTCTTTCGTCTTTTATAGTAGCCTATTTTTTATTTGACCTCTCAAATTTTTTTTGGTATTTTTTTTGGATTTTTTTTTGCGATTTTTTTTGCCTAACTTTAAAAATGCTTTGTGAATTGGTGCGCATGAAATTGTTGTCTTTGCTTCGCATAATATCGCACACTGAAAACAAAAGTGACACTAAACGAAATTTGGCGGTATTGAGTTACAGCGACATCTATAGGAAAAACTACGTCATCTCCAAATACCCGTTTCTTAATAGTTCACTTCGATATCGTTAGATGCCACACTGTGTCACTTCATACTTCTAGGTTTTGTGCTTGATTGTTAAACCAAATCCGACACTAAGCCAGTTCGCGTCAGGTCTTCAGCGATAACTGTTCATTGGGTAAGTGAAAAAGTGTCTTATTTTTTTAGATTTAGTTATATCGTAAGTTTCCATGAAATCATTATAAATAATTGAATAAAATATTGGAGTTTTGCCATAATATTAATAATATACGGCACTAAGCAACTAAATACTTGACAATTTTAAAACAAAAGTGGCCCAAACATATACTTGTAGCAAAGCAAAAACATACTTGACAATGTGAGAACTAATGTGGCACCATGTTAAACTTGTTTTTTAAATTATTTTTTCTTCCATACCTACCTGCTAATCTAATAAGAATCCAACAGATTCTGTTAGAATAATACTTGAAATAGTATTTAAATCAACAACAGCACATCTATTCCAATTCATTAACGAGTTATTGAAGTCATAAAAATTACAAAAACTTGAAATGGTCATACTGAAAAATTGGGGTTTTTCTTTTAGTGTCAATTTTGTTTTCAACGTGCGATATTATTTTTTTTAAACAGTCCAAATACTGTTGTGTCTAATGGGTACAAAGCAGAAGTAATATGACTAGGTAAACACATCATTGTTCCGAGCAGTTTCTAGCATATTGACAGTACTTGATTGGGATGAATGACCATCTTAAATCAGTAATACCTTTCCTGGCTTCTTGCGTGGAATAAAATGTTCAGTCGGCCATTTATAAAAAAAGTCTGAGGAAATTTATTGTAAATAGGATACGAATACTTGCCTTTTTGATACGGATACTTGCCTATTTTACTTGCGAAAAAAATAAAACCTTTAAACGATGAAACGTAATAAACGTCTCAATTGTTCATTCTGTCATCTGTCAACAATATGCAGTTAACAATTTGTCAAGTTTCATATAACAACGCATTTTGTTTCACTCGTAAACATGTTGAATTTCGTGCCTGAAAATTTTCATTCGCTGGAATTGATTTTCTGTTTCCATTTTAAGAAAAATGCTTCTGAATCGCATCGAATGCTTGTCATCATTGAAAAAGGGGACTGTAAAATGGGACTGAGAAGAAACGAGTTAATTGAATCAATGAAAAACGGCCACGCGTGATATTTTCTTACTTTCATAACCTAAAAACTACAAAACATTTATTTTCAGCTGTCAATACA
Organism: Micropterix aruncella; assembly: GCA_944548615.1. NCBI lineage: Eukaryota > Metazoa > Arthropoda > Insecta > Lepidoptera > Micropterigidae > Micropterix > Micropterix aruncella. The sequence continues at coordinate 22,618,192 of OX155958.1, forward strand.
AAAAATAGACAAAAAGGGACGAAATTAAAATTGACATTGAAAATAGATAAAGACTATGTAATAAAACTACAGACGCTGAAAATGTTGTATCCTTAGGATATACAGAATAACCTGGTTTTGACAACACACCTTTTATGTGTAGGTACAGGATACCACTATTTAATGAAATTAAAATAAAATTATTAAAATTAATTTAATCCAGAATGAAAAAATCTAAAATGAAAATCAAAATAATCAATATCAAGTAATCACGATAAAAATGTATAAACAAATGAAAAAACAATAAAAATTATTAAACTACCAAAAGTACCTACTCATTAAAAAAAATATAAATCTAACTATTTTGCGCTTCTAGGCCTCTTTCTTAAATAACATATTCTTGTAGGTAAAGCATTAAGCTATATATTTATACCTTTAATTTTTGTGTTGAAATCTATTTTCCAGGTGAGTCAAAAGGGCATATTTGGTATTTATCGAGTTATGACCCAAGACCAGGCTTCATTAACCCCTCACGTTGCGAGGTAAAAACACCTATCACTTTTGCGCGCGACATATTCGCGCGCAAAAAATCGACGCGAGTCAACGGCCTTGAGAAAAACGATCATAACTTATAAACCACTAAACGGAATAAAAAAAGATAAAGTGAAAAATGATCGCATTGAAATTTGACATATAAAACATTATAACCTTATCTCGTAAAACAATTAAGATAATAATGAATAAATATTACAAAATTGGCAAACTGAAAAAAACTCGCCTATAAAATCATTTCGATTTTTTTGTAAATACAGTTTTTGTAAATATCAAAAATTGTAAATACAGTTATGTTCTTTATTAAATGCTTTACCAAAACGATATTTTTTTTTTACTTATTTGCATACAAAAATACGGAAAAAATATTTATTTATTCAGCCAAGAAAAATTTTATTTATTCTCGTAAAAAAAATTTTTTTTAATTTTTAATTTGTGACTACTTATGGTATTTTTTTATATGAAATTCTTTCAAAATAACTTTATTACTACATCACTTCTTCTTAGAAATCACACCAGAACTTTGACCTTTGTCTGATATTATAGAAAAAAAACTAAAGTTTTGAGAGTTTCCGCGTTCGAACCTAATAATAAACTTTGAATGCCCATAATATAAAATTCGTTAGATTTTTTCAATTATATTGTCTTATCATAGACTTATTATATGTCTAATAACTAATTACTATACTCCAAAGAGTCACATTTCATCGAAAAACTATGGAAAATCGCACTTTTTTCTCTCATAGTAATTATCAAAACAAGTTTCATTTTCGCGAGCCATATTAGAAAAACAACATATAATGTTCAAAATACGCCTAATTATGTGATAACTTAGGATGTAAATGAAGCAATAACTATTTTATTAGTAAATTAAAGCGACATTACGTCATGTTTCGCGATATATAGGGATATTTCACAAACATTACAAAATAAAAACGGCCATTTTTTCACATTGTTGGCCATTGTTGACAAAGTGTTTTCTTCGAAAATTCGTGAAAAACAGCAAATTGATTGTGGAAATTGAATAATCCTAATGGCTAAACTACTTAAAAAGGGAAATTACTTACTTTTATCCGGTATACACTGCACTTATATCCACAAAACACATCACAAAACAAACACTTCGCGGAACCTATACGCCGCCGCGGGGGGGCCGATCGACACTGCTGTTTTGACGTCTAATGCTGAGTTTTTAAATCGGCGGTCGATGTTATCGTCGTTGGCCGGCGAATGAAAGATTATTTGGCCATGTCGTCCCGCGGTCAGAAAGCATTAAAGTACGACGATTCGAATCGTAAATTGCATTTTTCGCAGCGGCGAGCGCGATATCCAAAATCGGATGTTACGGATTGTTAGGCGGCCGCCATACATGTCCCCAAATGGATGTTACGTGCTTGAGGGGAATAACTTTTAAATCAAATCAATTGTTCATAATAACACAGTAATATCTCTTACACGTTGCTATTCGGCTTAGTTGCGGTAACTTGCGCGTGGATACATTCAATTAAGTCGCATTCCATTCTTCAGTTACCGCAACAGTACACCATTCGCTCGATATCCTTTACGACTCCAGATTTATTACATTTCCCAATACAGCCGATGGCCTTAAGTGATTCCTCTCATAAAATAGTTATTTACTGCGCTGTACGTCAAGTGGCCCCGCTCCGAACTAAGATTAATAGCTTCCCGATGCGTCTCCAGGTGGGCGGGTGGAGTTTAATACTCAGGTTGAAGAAAGGACGGCGAGATTGAGTGGACTATTTCCTTTTACTGATTTCGGATATTGAAAAAAAATCTAATTTTCGCTTTCGTAAACTCCGAAGCATAGATTAATAATTGATCGGTCAAATTTTTCCATTGATGTCATGCCAAGTTTGACCGATGACATGCAAAGTTTTACATGACATAGATGTCATGCAAAGTATAGGCCATAAGCCATTAGACCAGGGTCCAAACTATCCAGCCTTAGGGCCATACTGGTTACTCCAGTAAGTTCCAAGGGCCAAACCCGTTTTTGAAATCTGTCTCTTAGAAATGCAGTTAGTAGTCCAGAATCACTCCCCCCCCCCCCCCTTTTCAATTGACTATTACATATTATTATATTTATTTCAGTATTTACTCCCACGGAATGAAAATTGGCTGATTAAAAAAAAACTATATATACATTATCATCTTTGAAGGAAAGCATCAAAGCGATTGGCAGTATCGAATCACCAATGTTTAATGATATATTTAGGTTATGATTACTATGTTTTTTGGAAGCAATAGCCCGAAGGTTTTCTAATTGGAACTTTCCTTAATGCGTTGTGCGATGTTTTTTTGTTTTTATTTAAAAAAAATATTTAAAAATAGCGATGCAAGATGTTATTAACACATTAATCGTTACATTATCTGTCATTATTTTCATTACTTATCATTTGAATGGAAGTGCAATGTGAGCTCCAAAAAATATCGATGTCGATAGTTTTGTCGTGCGTAATGACTCTAGTTATTATAATTCTCTGTCTTTTTATCCAACTTATCAGAACAACAATATCAACAATAAGCCATTAGCTGTCGCGGGCCGGATTGATGACTCTGGCGGGCCGGATTTGGCCCGCGGGTCGTGGTTTGGAGACCCCTGCATTAGACCAATAACCTCGGGAACCTCAATATTGGTGACCTCACAACCTGGGAAGCTAATGGGCCCTGGAGCTGTTTGGCCCACTGAGACCAATGTGTTCAGGGTCGGTCAAACACACGGGTCAACACCCATCCGGCGGCCTCCATGCATAAGTGCAAGCTAGGGTAGGACTCTGGCCTGCGAGCCAGTTTCCCCTACGAGCCAACCTTGGCTCCTGGGCGGTCCGCACACCGTGCGACGTCATCCAATCGATTGTGCATTATGACCGACAGCCAGGGAAGTCTGGAAACAAAACTGTCCCCTATAAAATGAGGGTAGTTGTTCACCTTACTGAAACTGCTCTTGAAACGACCAATTGTCTACCCGATACCGGGTGAAGCCGGGCAAAGGATGCCATGGTCAGCGATAGATTCGGTAGACACCGTATCACCGCTACGTAAGGGCCGGGCCACGCGATGCGGTACGGCGCCGCACCGCAAAGATTTCGCCTATGGGTGAGGTGCGACGCCGGAACGCACCGTGTGGCATACTATGGATATTTGTATATAGGATGCCGCAGCGGCACCCGCTCAGGCGCCGCGCCGCAGCCGCACTGCATCGTGGGGACCGGCTCTAAGGGGGAGGACCGCGCAAGCGACCTCGAACCTGTAACCAGTCGGGAGACCGGAGTAATCTGGTCGAAACTGGTAGTAAGGGCCCAAGTATCGACCCGCTGGGAGATGAACCTGGTTATCTCGTGGTAGGTGTTGGCTCCTTACGGGCGAGTGGCGTAACTAGACGGTGGACTGTTTTCGTTTCAAGCCTTCTACGCTTCTCACGGGAGACAGAACGATCTAATATCGTTAAAACTTCCTAAGGTGACGGGTTCGCCCGTTGTAGTTGACAGCTCTAGTTGATCTCACAACCGTCTCATCCCAAACATGCCTCTATTGAAACTACACTGAGAAAAAAGGCGAGAGCCTCTTAAATAACAATCTTCCTGACTAAAATAATCGCTAAACCTGGACACGGTTCAGACAATATGTGTCACCATGCTCGATAATGTATGAGGCATGATGGTGAATGGCAATTCCTGGTATTTAAAGTGTTGTTGCCGTCTTTATAAGCCTGGTGGTATTATACACGCTACGTCTTCGGACTAAACTGAATGCCTTTGAATTCGAAACTTCGTAGCATTATTGAAACGCCATTGTGGTACAGTAAGTTGCGTCCTGGCAATACTTTGGAATGCCACGATGGCAAATAACCGCCAATCTACTTCTATTTATGCTGCTTTCAACAAAGCTGCTTATTTGCTACGTTCGCGTTTTGGATTTTGTGGACGCGTCCGCGGAATTAGCACCATTGCGACAATTTAATACGAGTACTACCGGCACAATTCATTAGGCTGCTCTACACGCTATTATTAATGCAAATGTTTATTACCAGTACTGTAATGCCATGTAACTAAGCAAACAGTGAAATGATCTCTTCATTACCAATCCTCCCAGAGCCATTCGCCTTGACTAAACCGGCCAACCAACTAAGATGACTATCTTGGAATACTTTCAACCAACGATACTAAAACGACTATATTGTTCGCATTCGATCAAATTCAAGTTTATTTATTTCAAAATATCTGCATCGTAACAAACATAATAAATAAATAAAAAATAACCAAATCAGTCGAATGCAAATTTAAAGGAAAATAATATTCACAGTAAAAATAAATTGTAAGAGTTGTGTATGAAAACAAATAGGAATCAGAAATTAAATTAAACACTATTGTTAATAGTTAATAGAAATAGAAATTGTTAATTGAAATCTGAATTTTAAATTAAAGTACACAAATCATCGTAGATATTAAAATTAAAGGTAGGATAACAGCGTTGAATAAGTAAAGTAGAATAAAAGAGTCGAATAACTAAAATGTATAAATATGGTATAAATGTAAAATAAATAGTGAAGTAAAATATAATAATTAGATAGATCGCCATTACGATTTAAATCGATGGCCGTGTCACAACCCTTATATATAGAAGTAGTAACTTTTTTGGTATGAGTAATCTGACTGGCTGTCGATTTGCTACTGTTGAAATTCAGTAGCCTTATTGCTATGAGTACGCTGATTGCTAGCCGCCAGTTTGCAGTTGTTGGAATGTAGCTGGTATAGCACCGGTTGTGTAGAGCACCCTTATGATATCCTGTTGATTAGGGCAAGCTGACTGCCAGCCGACAGTTTGTTACTATTAGAACGCAGACGTTTGCATTGATGTTTGCAGACACCAATTTTATTGATGTCTATTAGTGTACCGTCTTAAGGGCTAGAACTTTTTAGTTGGGTTTAACGTTTTGGAAGTACAATACAACAATCTTTATGGACCACTGGTAGACGACTAATATACGACTAATAATATAAGTTTACAGTGACGCCATTAACAGTGGTGTTTCGACGTGATAATGTGATGAAATCAAGTGCAACAGTTTAATTTCCCTTCATTGCATTTTGGTACGCCTAATCGAAACATTGAGTATATCCCATGTAGCACAAATTGGCTATATGAAGGTCACGCAACGTTTTCTCTATAGCTTTTAGTCACAAGAACTAGTAAAATAGCAATCATATTAACGTCTATATAACGTCTATACCACCGGATTAGGCGCATTTTATACGACTTTTAGCTGAATAGTGGTCATAACAGCTACCTTCGGTGGTATTAGGAAGCTGAATAAGCAATTATAAAGCACTTATAGCGCAAGCTGTGGCACCCTTATATAGCCAGCGGCTGTAAAAGTGTCTCCAAGTGTACTTTACTACAACTTCTAGTCGGGTAGTACCTTGAAATGATATTTAATGAAAAAGAACGGAAGCTGCATGATCATTTGCCGTTGCAAACATAGAATTCCTAATGGCTACTAATTGACTTTAACATGATCGTATTGTAGTTTAATATAACAAATTCTCTTGCGGACATTTTCACTTATTTTAATTCATAATTATGATTTAAAGTTTTTTTGTAAATTTATTTTATTTTTCGCAGTAAAAAAGAACATTTTCTGGGTATTTTTCACACACTTTAAAATAGGATTTATCTTTAATACGTTGTATTTTACGACTTAAGATGCCTTAAAAAATATAATACAAATACTTTAGGTTACAAAGATTCGCAAAAAAAATGGCCGCTGTGCTTAATGGCATCTGCAACTTATAACCTTTATAAAACCATGAGCTGCGTAAATGAGAGCCTAGTGACAACTTTACGGATTTATCTCTTTGTAAATCAATTACTGCACTTCAATATGATTATAAGCTGTATAACAATGGGTTTTGTAACCAATATACAGCCTTTAGTGGAGTAAAGGTAATGTAGTAGCTTGTGTTTTGTTTGTTCTATAAAGGTTATTAATTATACGACTACTATACAGCTGTCAGTTATAAAATGGTTATACATTAGTATGCTTTATAGCGATTATACCACCCTTATTCGACTAAAAGGCTTATACAGGTAAAACGCTATATAACATAGCTGAATAAGCGATTATAGAGCAATGCCGAGAAGCCATTACTCGCTAGCTATATAAGAAAAGCTGACTAAACGACCAAATTTTATGACAAAAGTTAATATAAGCCTAACTGCTTTAAATGACTAGTTAGTGCTTGTTGGTAGTTAATCTGAACGCATTTACATGACTTTTAACAAGCTTAAATCAATATTCGGCACTTATTATATGGCTTTTGTGCTTGTCGGGATGTGTCTTTCGAGGCGTAATATTCAGATTTAAACGTGTACTAGAATTAGTCTGGCATATTTCGTTTCATCATTGCGACTGCTGGAAGTTTTTTCTTAATGTATTATAACAGCATTGTAATGACTAGGCTGCGTTAGAGCTTTAATGATTTTATGTCATTTTGAATCCGGCTTTTTGTGACAATAATCGGTATTTATATTGATTGAAATTGAGGAAAGATTATACGTACATAGGAATGAAATACATTACGATTTCGCAGTTATAATCGTAATATAAATGGTATGTTCATTACTACACGACAAACCTATCAAAGGGAAACTCTGTATTTGGAACTAAACAAGATTTTTTTACTGATTTTGACTTTTTTGCCCAAAGAAGCATGTTTTTGGATATGAGATCTTTTATACACAATTCCCCATAAAAACCAACTTCAGTCATCGACCACTTTTTTATTTCGGAGCAATTCCACCGCTACCATTGTTACAAAAAAACTGAATATCCGAAAGTTAAAAATAAAAACAACTTTTTTCCTCAGTAACCAAGACCCACATCAATAATAGTCGTTCAAAACTTTCACCTAAGTTTTAGATAGAAAATTGTAAAAAAAAAACAATTTGAAAATGAGTGTATTTTTTAGGATGAGTACCGTTTCTCGGGTTCTATATTTTTTAAGTCAATACAAACTGATTAAAAATATGAGCCTTGAATACATATCTCCTATTTGTAATATGAGCTCAAAACTAATTACAACGTTGTTTTAAAACTGTTGCATTTATTTCTTGATTGCATCTAAAAATGAAATAGAATATATTTATTCTGTGATTATTGTAAGTTTTTAAAAGAAAAGCAGGATTTGAAGGATTTCTTCTTATTTCTCTTATGGAAATTATGGATATTCAGCACACATTTTTAGGGAAAAAGAAATACAAAACACAAAATATTTATATCAATAGTTTTTTTACAATTATTTTTTTAGAACAAACATGGTATTATTGCTTACGGTCAGTTGTTAGGTATGGTCATTAGATATGATCATTAAGAATTATTTCGGCATCGATATTTTTTGTATTCCTTATTTTATTGATTTAACCCTCTTTGAAATACAACTATTCAATATAAACCTGCCAAGCCCTAGGCATCCCTGATGGAGATTACCGAAAGCGTAATTTTGAGGTTAACATCTCATAGCCTTGGAATTTTTTACAAGTTTTTCAATATTTTTTTAACACTTTTCAGCACCGCATTTTCAGTAACTACTCGTATTTCGAAAAAATTAAGCAGCAATATTTTTGCTAAATTTTCGCAGCATATTGCAGATTGCATCGATTAAATATTATACTTAATTATTAGATAAATACTAATAATATATCGAATCATAGATAGATAGATAGATAAATAATAATTTATCGAATAATAAATACGACTATTATTAGATAAATATTAAACACCCCTTTTTTATAATAAAAATCAAAAATTTAAGATATAAGTATGTGTGAAATAGAACAGCTTCGTTTACATTTCTTCAAGTATATTAAAAAAAAAAACAACTCAAGTTATATGTCAGTTGGTTACAAAACTAATTGGAAGTGTTTTAATTCTTGCACTGTTCTCATTCATTTTGAATAGCATATTGTATCCATTCGAGAGCCGTCACTTAAAAAGAGCCGTTAGTAGGAATGATTTTAGATACGGCAAATTTTCAACGTCACTGGCCATGCACATGTTGCAGCATTGTACGACAAATGCGCGGTCTTCCGCCCAACAAATTGGATTACGAGCAGGGCGCAGTCTCCGCATCGCTCTCACAATACAATCAACATTCGCCTCTATGCAATTTTCCTGTACACTCACCACGCTACGCACACCGCTAAGGTTTTATCGGCCGACTTCTATGAATCTCTTTAGATAAATTGAAAAAGACCGCAAAGTAACTCGAAACCATACATTTTCACAGGTTCGTATATTTGCATTTCACATTGGAACATCCACATTATGTATATGTTCACGAAGCGATCACGGTTGTTTTACATTATAAATAGGATAAACGAATTTACCGCTTGAAGTTTGTAGCAAACGTCGTTTCGGCGATGTTACAGCCGCCGTTGTCCATCGTCATTTGTTGTTCTGCGGGTAGGCGGCAGACTGATGCTGTTACTCCACAAATTATACCGTCACACGCGAATTTTGAAAAACCTCGCGCCGACCCTGCCGCCCATCGGTGTATTTTGCGGAGTGTCAGAAGCAATTTGCCGCCTACCCACTGTATAACAAATGACGATCGACAGTACTTTAGTCTACCCTGGACGATGGCAGCTGCAACGTCGTCAAAACGTCGGGTGCTACAAACTTCACGCGGTAAATTCGACTATCCCAATTATAATATATATTTTAGATCGATATGTTAAAATAAGTTTTTTTCTACCGATTAATCCATTAAGAATGATAAGGAAATGTAAAAAACACCATTAAAAATCGATACACTGCGAAACAAAACAAAAATGTAATAATAATTAACTAGGTTAGGAATGGTCCAATATTTGTATGTCGCATAAAATTTTAATAACATGGTGTTTAACATATACCTACAATAATAGATAACATAAATAACATAACATTGATAACATATTCAATCCTTCCAAAGAAAAAAACTTTGGATCTTGTTGTACCTTATTCTGTCGTTCTTAATACAATTTTCAGTATTGTGGCATCTTAAAACTTAAAGCAAGTACGGGATAATCAAGTTTAATCTCGAGGTAAATTAGTATGGCCTAAGATCCGTCATATTAGCCGACAGTGGTCGAATATTTTCTAATAAATATATTTGGATTGCGAAATTCTTTACCATTTCAAAGTTTTATGTCAAAAATAATGGCATAAAACATATGTCCTCCCCGTTAATATAGAAGGAGATTTTGTAGAAGAAAATTAGGTTTCGAAATTTCAAGAAATGGAATTTAGGTCATTTCTGTATAAGAGCTATTCTTTTAGAATAAACCATCTGTCAATAAGGAATCCCTAGAAAAAATGCTAAATTATTTACTAAAAATTACTTTCCTGACAACAATGACGAGTTTACGATAATCTGTTTTATGTTGCCAATACATATTTGAACCGCCGTATTCCTTTGGATGTGGTCTATATTTTTTCATTTTATTACTAATATTTTTTTTTCTCTGTGCAAACTGTTGACTCATTCGCCATGTTTATTGCGATGATTCGCTATGGGATATTAAAGGATTAATAACGTCGTGTTTGGACAGGCATATCAAGCCTCGTTACACAGCGTGGCATAATATCACAAAATATACCGATTCGTTTACTATTCTATGCTCGCGTGCCGCAGTTTATCATTTATCTCGGATTATGTGTGACGGGAAAATTAAAATAGCAAATGCTTATTTAAAATGAAATCCTTATTAAGGTTTGTTACCTAAAATACTTTTCGAAACTATAGATTCTTTTCTGGTTTCCCTCAACCTGGTGTATGTTGCATAATATCATATTTAATCATTCCAGAGAAAAAAATATTGAATATTGTTTTATCATGTTCTGTCTTTCTTAAAACAGTTTACAGTATAAAGGTATCCCAATAGCCAATTATAGTTTTCAGTATAAAGTAAGGTATAAAGGTATCCCAATAAGTCATAAGCCGGGGGACTCTCGCTCGGGGGTCACTCTCGGGAAAAATTATTATGCCTTGAGATCCGAATATAAAAATAGAGTTAGAGACAATCCATACTTATTTGTACTCGTTGACTGGCAAAATATCGTGCTCGATAAAAATATTTTGATTTTTGGAGTAGATTCTCTGATACGAATATCGGTCGGACGATATCAATGAAATCCAAATGTGCATGAGTATTAAATATGGCGTTGTTATTTGATATTTCCTGAATAATAATTCTTTAATAGCGTTTATGGACGTTGTAAGTGCATTCATCTTGTAATGTCGCAATATTTGGCTCCTATTATATAGACGGCCTCGACAAATATAATAGCATTCGTAGGAGATGATGTTATATCCGTAGAAGCAGAGAAACAATGGTTCTCGTCAGGTCACCGAAGTTAAGCAGTATCGAGCGGGGTCAGCGCTCGGATGGGTGACCGCATGATTACTGCCAAGTGATATTATAAAAGCCGGCCACCTGTGAGATCATTTTCGTGACACATAAAGGTGGGCCTTTACAGTAAAGGCTAAAGAGGATAAATCTAATAATTAATGATTCAATGGATTTAGTACATAGTATCCATCTTCGATGTACTTGGATAGTCCTCAGATTTCTCCGTTGTTAGGACTTCTCATTAAGCTTCCAATAAAGTGACTTTACTGCGCTCTCAGCTTCGTATTTTATTCGCCATCGCCTACAAACGTTTTTCTTGTTGGTTGACTTAATTTCTTTGGTTCTTCGTTGTCTTTTTAGTTGAAATGGTCTCCATTATGTATTCACTCTGTTTTTGTAATTGGTTGGCTCTTAGTGTTCTCAGTTAATTTGATCCTGATATTTTTTCAAGTATCACCTTCACGACTGACCTGTGAGAAAGTAAATACCGAGCATCCTGTAACCTATAAAGCTTAGTATGTCTATACGACTCATAGAATGCAAGAGAGCTCTGCTGGCTTATATCAAGAGAACAGGTGACCGACATGATTGAATTAGCCTTCCCGGATGAACTGGGCAATAATTGCATTTGAAACCCGTCAACGCTAGCAAGTGCCAGCACTGCGTTTTCGCTTAATACTACTACGAATACTAATAATACCAGTAGATTCTATGTTTAACCATCTATTTTATTGCATTTCGCCGCACAAGCCATTACTGTAGCGAAAATTACGATCATCTTAAATTTGAAGTAATTCAGTATAAAAACAAAAACTTGTAAATCATATTCCAGTGTTTAATAGCCTGAAAATGTATGTAAAGAGGCATTAACTTATAACCTATACTTAGAAGCTAGCATAAAACATGAAAAAAAATATATAAGAGAAGTAACATTTTGGGAATGGCTCGATGTCAGTTATGGCTCAAGAGCAAACATATAAAAAGTTGGCGATAGCCTTGTTTTTTGAAGAAGCAAACGTACTTAAATACTATAGACATTATGTTATGTTCATGCAAGATGTGATAGAGAATGCAGTAGCTCGAAAATGCTTCATCGAAATATTTGCCATTGCGGGATTATTTTGAGTTGGGAAAATAATTCAGCAACAGGAAATAGTTGGTCCTTTCTGTGTGTGGCGAAATTCTCAACTCGAGCGGCAACGTAGCCTCTTGAGGTGACTTCCAAGTGACTGCTGCTGTCCTTGTTGAAGAAATGCCCATATTAAACCAACTGGAGTGATGAAAGAGTGTTCTTTCGTCTGCTAGATCTCGTACTCCATTCCTCGACGTCTGGTCTTTTAGGAATGGGTGAAGAACTTGGTCCCTCGCCAGCCAATTGGCTTTGTATTATAATGTTATTTATTTATAATTATATATTATTCAATCTTAAAATAATTAAAAAAAAAAAAAATTAAGTACATTCATTTATTATAAAAATAATAAGTTTTTTCACGGTAATTAGGCTAATTGTTACGTAAGTTGTATTACTTATTTTAATAACTCTGACCCGCCTAGATACGGGACAGTTTAGTCCTAGTTAGGTGGGCAATGAGCATTAGCTGCATTTCGGTGTTCAATTTTTCCGAGTTACTTATAACATTGATAACAATGGGGCTAAATGTACAAAAATGAAATGAATAAAGTATTAAACCTTAAAAAAAAAAAATAAGAATAGGTAAAAAAAAAGCAACGACATAATGGTGATTAAAATAATTATACATAGTCATAAAAAGTTATCATAAACATAATCGAATAGTAATAAAATTAATATATAAATAATATATCATATTTAATCAATTATAATAAATAAATAAAAACAGTTATTAAAAAAATTAAAGCAGGGTATTACCGCCTTCAAGCAGCCACTTCTTTAAATCTTTTTTGAAGAATTGCTGAAAGGGTGTCTCTTTTAGATGAGTCGGGAGGATTTCATATAATTTTGGCCCAATGAATGAGAAATTTCTTTGCCCAAAAATATCAAATTGCCCAGTAATATAAATACAAATATCAATTACGGTAAATTACGCTAAATTCCTAATAATCGACGAAAGGCTACACCTGGTTGAATACATACATACATTTGCAATCACTTTCTCGTTTGGTGTATACGATATAAGGAAAGTGACATTTCTGGAGGGAGAAAGGCCGGTGATTACTGTGTCATTCCTGCTTTCTTTCAAGGATGTTTACGCCATTTTAGTTCGGGGTGATGTCCGCCCATTGTCCATCGCGATTTTGTTTTGCAAAAACAAGCGGTGAGGGCAATCTTCAGTGCGAGCAGAGATACACACTATGCACCTTTCTTACTGAAAACCGAAATCCTCACTCTGGCATTAGAGTGCATTTATAAATGCCTCATTTATGCCCAGAAGAGTCTGATAAACCGCGAGACTCATTCAAATTGACATGGTCACAATACGCGTCACAAAATGGCAATTGTACTGCCTAAAGTCTATCTGACTAAATAACAGAAGTCATTCTTATATTTAAGTTTTTTCTTTTTTTAAATATATTACTTGCATCAGCGAAAAAGCTTATAATTGACGAATTCAAAATAATGATGAAAAAAACACTTGAATAAGCACGCTAAGTACAGACTGGAAACTAGAGGCTTACCATGAATAATAAACAAAAAAAAATACCTGTTGCACTCGGGGACTGCCGCGGTAAAGCTATTGCATAGCATTTTTAAACAACTTATGCAATTATAATTATTTATTTATTTTATTTATGCTGTATGAAGATTTTTTTTCTGATATCAGATAACTGCGCTCTATCGGAAAACGTTGAAATTATTCCGAATCGATTCGGAATAATTTAAACGTCTTCCGATAGAGCGCCGCGCACGAATTTTATTCGATAAAGCAAAAAAAACGGATATTATTCTTTGACTATTCGAAAAAATTCGTAGATAAAAAGATAGATATCTATCTTTAGTGATATCTTTAAAATGGTGCAGCTTTCATAATAATACGCCGGATAGTATTTGCTTAGTAGTCGTTTTTGTGTTCGGTTAGACCTAATTTTACAAATTAATTACACTATGTAATATAAACAAAATCTAAAATATTCAAAGATTATTAGGAAAATATTAGGAAAATGTTCTTGTTTAACATATATTTTTTTCGAATCGTAAGCAGTACTCGTTTAGACGTAATTATCAGTTTAAAATAAATCATTTTCGTTAAGAAATTTCTTCATTCGGTCGCCGCGCTGCTAGGCCCGCGATAAAAGCTATGCAATAGCTTAAAAATTAAATAATCTTTATTTCGATTGTCTTATTCGATTCTTTTATTCGAGTCTAGTCTATTTCGATTCTTTTATTCGATTGTCTTATTCAGGTCGATGCACAGTTTGAATACAAGCTGGTTTTTCCTGAACACTTTGAATACGCAAAACCAAGCTAAATTTTAATAACGGTTTGTATTTAAAAACATGCAATTTTTTATACAAACCTTCTATTATACAAACCTGCTACTCTCTATCCCTAGTCACAGCAGTGACTTCTTCTCATTCTCTTTCACCGTGCATGGAGCCCGTCTTTGGAATGCTTTACCGAAAAATGTGAAAACCGCGCCAAGCATAACAACTTTTAAAAACAGACTCAGACAGCATTTGAAATCCTCCAGATAAATTCCCTTTCCCCTCCCATCCCTCTCCTTTTAAAACTTTAGCGTCCTTATAGGTGTTAGATTATTTTGATGAGGCAAATCTGTGCCCACAAAGAGTAAAGTATATACTTCTTTCTATCCTCCTCTATTTTATTTGTCATACTCTTTATATAGGTTAAGTTATGTAGTCTACTCGCAAATAATGTTCTTACAATAATATAGGTTAGCTCTAAAATATTGCCTGCAGGCAATAAGCTCGCCTTTTCTTAAGAATAAAGAGTTTTTTATTATTATTATTATTATTATTATTGTTTGTATAAACCCTTTATCACCAAGTTTTTTGTATAAACCCTTTATTTTGTTGTTTTGATTTATTAGATCCTTAATCAGAGTTAGTATATTATGAAATTATCCCAAAAAAGCTGTAAAGGACATTCAACTCAAGTTTTACAATTTACAAAAATATCTCCTGTTATCGAAAAACATTTTTTTCCAGAAAAAAACCTTTTTTCCTAAGTTTCCCTTTTAAAGTTTTGTCACGCAAGAATTGAATCGCGTCAATGTTTTATTTTTGAAATATTACAAATTAAGTAATTGCTAATCGCATTTTGATTGGAAACGGCATATGTATAGCATTTTAATCGTCAACGAGTTGCACTTATAGCACATTGAAAGCTTTAGTCAATTCATGTAATTAAATTTTAATAATAATCAAAAATTGCCATATTATAGAAGGTTTTATTGTTACTATAGTATTCTTAACCTAGATATACATAGTCGTATATAGATCAAAAATACAGTAGATTCTTTATTATATTTAAACATTAAATATTTAACAATAATTTAACCTAGATATTATAGCAAAGGACTTACTAATATATTTGCCGTTGTAGCATAGATAAAATAATAAGCTAAATAGTACAATCTAGGAATTAACTTCTAGTCAAATAAAGCCTAAAGCCTACATTATTAAATAAAACCTCTATTATCAATTATTAAATTTAAAAAAATAGCATAAACCAATTTATGAAATATTATATGGGTCATATAGTTTATTAAAATTAAATATATTTTTTACCGAAGTGGCATCAAACGCATGACTTTTTGAAAAAAATAACAACTATTACAGTTTTTAGTACATCCTTAAGTGCATCTCAGGGTTGCGTACAGAGTTAAGTAGGTACATTCTAAGCTATAAATCATTTATTATTATTCTTGTTTTCAACTGCAGGTAAATAAAATAGGGAATATACCGCCAACAATTGTTCTATCCCCTTTCACTTTAGCTTCAAATACAAAAAAAAAACGTTTTTTTGCCGTTTATTTCACGGAGATAAATTAGAATTCGTTAAAAAACTAAAATATAATTTACTAATAATTTCTATTGAAGCTCCTTATGTAAGTAATGTATAAAATTGGAATATTATCATTTAAATTGATTTTGCTCGAGGTTTGCAGTGAGCTCTTCGACTGCGAGTGATGATGGATTTTCTCCGTTTGCCGGGTGGGTGTTTTTATAAAAAAATAGCTACCGTGTTCGTCGGCGGAGCGGCGTCAGGTGGCGCCAGGTGGCGTCAAGTGACGTCCGGCGGTGACGCTAGCCTAAGCCGTCACCCGCGCCATCGTAAATCACCTGCGACGTGAATGCCATCGACGACGCCATTTCACCCTGAAATATCACACGTATCTACAAATTATAAATAGCGATAAAAAAACCAGCGTATTCCAAAGTTTGGAGCATTGCTTTCTACGGCAGGGATCGGCTAACTTTTAGGACAAAAGACCCAAATTGACAAAGAGACGCAAGCATTTGGATAATGATATGTTAGTATATAAAATATATATATAAAGATTATATATTGAGAAAGTGTAGTTCAGCGGTATTAATAGATGTGTTTATATGCTTTTTAAGATTGTCTTTATTGACTTGCAATATTAGATGTATTAGAATAGGCGGGTGGGGGCGCAGATGCGTCGGTGCAGTGGCGTCTGTGGGAGATATTCGGTGCCGGCACCCAGTTATTACGAAGTATGTAGTTCGGAGTCTATCGCCGTGCCGTTTCGGAAGGCGCTGATGGGAGTGGGTGAGCTTTCTCGTAAGCAGTAGGCTGTGCGAAGAATATTTGCTATGTAAGCAGTCGGTTTCGGCGAAAGGGTAAAAATATATAAAACAATAATAATTCAGAAGTATAGCAGACCCACAAATATAGCTGTATTAATATATGAATTTATACACTTTTAATAATGTATTTTTTGGCTTCTAACGTTTATTATTATGTAAGTGGGAGACTTGGTATAGGCGCGCAGTCGATACAAAGTGTGGTAGATCGATGAGCTGAGTCGGGAGCAGAGGCTAGACTGATAGTAGAAGTCGTGTCGTCAAGCAGGCAGTAGTGATATACAATGTCTCTTTGCTGTATTGTAAACCCGGTATGTACAGGGTATTGTAAAACCGGGTCCGTTTTGCCACGACAAAATATTAGGAAAATAATAAATTTAGGTTTTGATTGCATATTTATTGCATTTTCCAGAAATTCTGGGAATTTTAATGCGACAAAAATATGATTGAAAGACGGATCCGTGCCTGATGATAGTATCACGGTTATTGGTGATCAATAGCTATTCAATAATAAACAGCGAAGGAAACATACAAGGTTTATTATCTTTTCTTCTATTCTTAGTAAGAAAAGATGAATAAGAAATATTTATGGGGAAGGACCAATTGTATTTCTCAAATAGGTTATGAGGAGCTGATATACTAATAAATTCAACCCGCTCGAGTTTTAATATTCGGACTGTAGAAACTCACACCTGATCAATGTAATTTAGATTACGGTATGTTTATGAATTAACCTAACCCCCCACGGAACGCGTAGAACAGTCCATTCGCGCATCGGACTTTCAGCGCCGCGACGCTCGCAGCCTTTTATCAATGAACCCGTTGGAGCTGAAGTATACAGGGAGGGGGAGGGGTAGAGAAAAGGGGAGGGATCAGAGGGTGAAGGGTATCAGTATCCGGTGTAGCGGCGACTTCTCGCTGCCCACTTATACGGGTAGCACTTTCGTAAATACCCGATCGGCTATATATGTAAATTATATGTCGAAATTATGCAAACTGCACCTGCAAGTAAATGCGGGTGATTTCGTGAAACGATAAACGTGTAGTTCGAGAATTATTTATGCCGTTTCATTACGTATAACAAATGACGTGTACTTTGCCTCCGCCTCTGTGGAATTAATATTCTTTAAGTCGCAGAAGTAGAAACACGAGACAAATTATTTTCATTTATAAATGTGGCAAATCAAGCTAAAACTCAATAATGACGAAGGAATTATCACCTATTTGTTGAATTCAAAATATCAGGTTCTTACTACGCCCATGACATTGCCATTTTATAGAAATTTATAATGTAAAATTTTAAATCAAATATATATGTATATTTAATTAATCGAATTATTTACTCCTATTATCCATGCAGTATTGCAATTTTAATGCGGGTTGTTTATTTTCTCTCTTGTCAAGCTATCGTGGACAAATATCAATGAATGCTTTAAGGCTTTTTACATTGCCTCTTAGGTATTGACTTTTTTCTCTATAAGAAGTCACCCAAATACTCAAAAATGTGAGGAAAAATCTATCGAAGCAAGGTTCGCGTGGTGCGTGACGTCTCCAGTCTCCAGTCGCAACTCCTGCGACTTTGCTAGGTTTGGTGTGGAGTGATCCTGCGACTTTGCTACAGTTTGCTTTGGAGTGTGTAGTCATGCGTTGTCGTGCAGAAGCAAGAGCGATTGACCAAGCTCCATTGATAAATCACGAGATTTGCCATCGTTTTTTGCAATTCTTGCAGTATTAATTTGTGTTAACTTTTGTGCCAGACCGTAGTGAGCTGTAATGGATAACAACAGCAGACAGCCTTAATTCGAAACAATGCATGTTTTTAATTTTTTCATGGGTGTAACCAACGAAAGAAAGGCAAATGAATATCTGAATTTAAGAAAAGAATACCGTGGCGTTGAATTTATATTTACTTGAAATTTGCGTAATTATCTATTTGACTTTTTTACAATTGATGATGTAGTAGTAGTAGTAGTAAACGGAGTGGGGGGTTTGTTTCTAGCCCTTGATGTCACCTGGATCTATAAGGTCTTTTGTAACTACACACTTTGTGGTTGGTCAGTGGTCTGCAAGAATCCCGGTACTGTTTACCAGTCCATGCAGATCACTGACCTTCAAATTGAGCAGATCGCTGGGTTCGACAAAGGCTCGTCCCAGTAAACTGTTTCTTTTGCGGCAATACCTGGGCAGCAACCAACGATGTGTATGCTGTCTTCAGGTTTTTCGCCACATATTCGTCAGTCCTTGTTCTAGAACAATTAAAGATGGTGTAAATAGAAAATTGTGAATAATCGAAATTTTAATTAGAAATGTGAGGGATATATAAACGTCTGGGATAATCTGTGAAATAAAAATTAGGAATAGACCCAGGGTAATAACCATTTTCATTGTTGTAAGAGTAAATGCAAGATCCCTAACTATATAATTTTAAAACAATCCAACTGCAGCATAATATGATATTATATGGACCTAGGTATTTCATTTTTTTTTTATTGAGTAAATTATAAAGCATCCGAATTAATAAGGAATTTTCAAAAATAGTTCATAGTCTATTTATTTAAAAAAATATATGAATGTATTTTTTATATACATAATGTTATACAAAATATAGCACCTGTATATCACATTATAATCAGACAGACTTACATAAAAATCAACAACGCTGTAGAAAACATTTTTGATGAAAAATGTCTTCAGACGCCTCCTGAATATTGTCTCAGTGTTGACTTTATCAATTGCTTAAGTGATTTTATATCACAGGACTAATGACGTCAGGCAAGCTTTCAGATATTCTGTTGGAATGATAGCGGAATCTCGCTATTTAATTCAAAGCTTGATATGTGCCCCCTGACGTAAACGGCATTTTTCGTAATTCACATCACGGGGACCATTAATAGCCGCGAAGTAGTTCCTCGCGTAGTTACCCAAAATAAGCCATTGTGCGTATAGCGCGTCAGGATGATCAGGATGCGATCGCGGTTTGCTTGCCCCTAACTTAACTCCGTAAAATAAAAGTACACACACGCACACACGCAAAATAGTATACTAGTTGTATAAGCGTCACTCTGTCAAAAAGCGGCACTAACTCGAAGGGTGCTCAATAGATGTGTCCCAGTTTATCGTACAGAGCATTGATGTGTAAATTACATTGTAACGAAGCCCATAAACTTAGCCGACGTCACTAGCTGTAGGTTGTTAAATATTTGCAAATCAAGTTTATGTTAGTGGAGCATAGTGCGCGAAAATTTAAATGTATGTCAAATTTAGTACAAGGTTATTTATTCATAGAGAAACACAACTTTAACTCGCTCAAAAGGTACTATAGTTGCTCGTTCATTTCCAGTAAATTATTCGCTAAAACAATTGCGGAATGAGCATCTGCATAAACTAGAAATTTACCATTGACTATTGCAGTGTGAATGTCATTCATATAAATAACTAGCTGACCCGTGCCCACTTCGTTGGGTGGTAAAACTTGTTACCTATTATAAAATTATGAGTGTGGTTCGGTTAGTACTAAGTGCTGTGATTTATTTCCTGACTGCCAAAAGAAGGGTTATATTTTTACTGCATATATATGTATGTATTTACATGCCAATTTGACTATAATACCGTTATTTGTGAGTGTCTTCTTGTGAGTGTCTTATTTGTGAGCGTATTATCTCTTTAACTATTTATGCAGTAAAAGAAAAATTATATGCAGTAAAAGGGAAAAGTCTTTTGTTTAAAACACTTGATGATAAATTTACTTATTTTGATAAGAATTCATAATTGTTAATAATATTACCAATAAACACGACCTAACGATTTAAATTATTTCTTTAATATAAAATACTACTTTCTGTTACTTAAATATAAAAGTTAGCATATGTTGTCGCCAGTTTTTGTAGGCATTATCAAGCTCTACAACTTTTCTCTATAACTTAATCATATATCTCTCATCGTTAAGGCAGTGTTAATTAGAAACGTTTTCGTTCGACCGTTTTTCTCCAACTTACTTTGCAAATCCGACTACCACGAAAATGTCTTTTCATTTTTCGGATTAATATATATATCCTATAACACTCACAAATAACGTGGCTTTCTATTAGTAGAAGAATTTTCAAAATCGGTTTAGTAGATCCAGAGATTACTTCCTACAACGTACAAACTTTACCTCTTTATAATATTAGTATAGATGAATAAAGTATACCCGAGAAAAGACCATTGGGCAATTCTGAAGGATATTTCCCCAGCTCCGCATGCTTTGGATGCAAAGGCGCTCATCTTCTGTCTAATTGCCAGAAAACTAGAGATAAAGCGAATGTCATAATTATCATAGCCGTAATGGTAAAGTTTTGCCTGTTTTATTTCATGATTGTGGCCGAACGAAGCCACGCAAGTTAGGCACGAATAACATCTATTACGTTGGGACACCCGGTTCAATCTTCATATTGTCTCCCATTCGGTGGCTCCCCGAAAAGGGGCTACCCTACAAAAGCCCGCAGCTGTATCCTGTAGTTCGTTGACAGTTGTGATACGTTGTGCGATGGAGGAATACCTTTGGCAAACCTAGGTGGCTGTCCACTAGCGCGTTAGCTTTAATGCGCCTACGTTTCAGATGACGCTAGGAAACGTCGTTGTTGCGATTTTAATAATGTCGCCTAACGTTGCCGACCGTAAAATTGGGGACAACGCTGTAAAGGAGGCTTATTCTTTTAATCGCTCGAAATATCATTCAGCAAATGCTACAATGGATCATCTAATCTTACTAAGAATGATCGGGAATCCGTTAGCCCTCTTTTCCACACACATTTTTTTCGCAGGGAAAATCCACTTTTAATTCGTCGTTATGTCAGTGAGGGTTGGATCACTATGGAAGCGTGTCCACTGGCTCTGCGGAAAAACGTATGACGTCGCCGCCGTGTCTGTGGACAAGCTTTCATAGTGATTAATACAATACTGACGACCCAGATATGGTAAATAAACCGTGGATTTCCACGGCGAACAAAACGTTTATGGACAAGAGGGCTTAATCAAGTCAATCAAATATCTGTCGACGGGCCTTGCTAGAGGCCCGTGACATCTTCCACTAGGCATTTTGCCTTTTCGTGGGGGTTTCACGTGAGCCGGGCCCATTGACCCGGCTTTCTGGATATGGCGTCACAGGGCTTTGTGCCCTGTGGCAGGACTCATTGTTAGGTTCTTAGAGTTCAAGAGGGCTTAGTGTATCAGAGCCGGTCGACTCACACTACAGCAGTTTTATCAATGAGTGCGCGTTTGGACGCCGGGTAGCAGCAAGGCATGTAAGAATAAGAATAAGAATAAGGATAATTTATTTTCGAAAACCCGATCTAAATATTATTATTATATTAAAAACCCGATATTACATATCTAATGGTATTTCTACAAATAAAATTACATTTTAAATTACTCATAAAAATATAAAAAAGTCTATAAAAAGACTAATCATTGAAAAAAAACATATAAATTCACAAATTCAATAAAAAAGACATAAAACTAGAAAAATAATAAACCACAGAAATAATGAGAAAACATAGAGAATCAGCAATTCAATAACAAATCAGCAATTCAATTCAAGGATCAAAGTAACATTAAAACAAAACGAATTAAATTATCAAAATATAAAAATCAGAAATTTAAATTACAAATATAAAATCATTTAAATAATAATAATAATTTAAAAAATATCTAAGAATATTAAAATTTAAATAATAAAATTAGGTCAAAATAATTATAATCAACGTAATGAAATAAGAGTCAGAAAAGTAATTTAACAATTAAGAAAAGAATACTTATACAAATCACAAATAAGAGTATATTATACAAACATAGAATATATTGTCATACAGATAATATAATCTATTATATATATATATATATATATATATATATATATATATATATATATATATATATATATATATATATATATATATATATATATATATATATATATATATATATATATACATATTAAAATTCTTTAAGGTCATATAAGGATTTCTCAATTAAATATTTTTTCGTCTCTTTCCTGAATTTGTCATAATTTAGAATATTTTTTATGTTTTCTGGTAATTTACATATTATAGAAATTAGGCTTATGTAATGAGAAGTCCACCTCTTTCATTCCGTCTCCATATTTATCTCAACCTATATTTACTCTGGTAGATAATTTAATTTAAAGTACTGAAGCAATGTAAATAATAATTTTCTGATAATGTACCGGTATTTTTTTCTCTGGTACCTACTACCTTAATACAGGCCTAGGCCTAGCTAGGTTGCGTTGACATAATAATCAAAATGCTGCAGGTAGCTTTCCTTTTTGCTACTGGTACAAACACGAATATTTTGGTTTGCTGCAGGAATGTGTATCTCGTGATTTACTTGAAATAAATAAAATAAAATTAAGAAATAAATCCGGCAGCAGCATATAAAATATATATACCTATTTATCTCTTTCACCCACCCAAGCTAGTTAAGGCGACGTACTACTTAAAAAATAAACCGTATCTGAGTTTTTAAGCCCCGCCTACTTACCCCCTCCCCTCGCGACGGGGCAGGTGTTTATTATGTTGACTCATCTCGCAGCGATATTCACTCGCTATCGATGTCTGGACTAAACACACTAGGTATACACTATTGCAATGGGATTTATATTTTGGGATTATGCAAGTGTCATGTACCTACGCTGGTGAAGAAGGCTACGCTTTATCATCATCTAAACTTGAACATTATATTACTTTCCCGGCTGCCACTGGTAGGGAAGGTGTTGTGATCGTGCGGAAAAAAATGTTTAGATAACGATAGAGATGTCCATTTTGAGGTCCACCAAGATGATTAAGACCATTTTCAGAGAAATGTATGTCTGTTTGCCTGTATGTAATCTCTCACGATAACTGCCGAGCCGTTGAACCGATTGAGTTGAAATTTGGAACATAGGGATAGTATCACCCTGGAATGCGCCCATTAGATTTTGGCTGTCAACTGTTAAACCAAACTATCACTGTCAAAAATTGACAGAAGCCATATCTTACAGAATTTCATTTGCGATATGTCATTTGAAATCCCCTGAAAAACTGTATTAAGAAGAGTCACCTGTCACTAATTAATTTTCGACATTTTAAAATTATTTTAAATGGTGATAGATGACAATTGGAGAAATGCCGTTAACTGTTTTGGATACAGTTTTCCAAGGGCTTTTAAATGACATAAATCGCAATTCATGTTCCGTGAGATACAGCTTTAGTATTTTTTTGATAGTTGTAGTGACAGTTTTTGATAGTATTTTTTGGCAGAAAAAACATTTAGAATCGAATTAAAAAACAACATTGTGTATCGAACTATTTATTCGCGGTATAATAGTTCTTTGAGGAGGACATAACGACACCCATCGCCTTGTACATTATCATTAAAAAATTATTTAATTAAAAAGTAATATAATTTAATTTTATATACTGTAAGCACATCATTGTAAACTTTAAAGAAATACACATCATTAAAAATAAATAATTATTAATTAAAATATAAAATCATTAAGACAAAAAATCATGAAGACATTTCTGGTTGGCAAAGTAGTCTGTTATTTCTGAGTAGATACATACATATTAAATGTAAAGAGACGAATAAATACATTTAAAATTGCGCAGTACATTTGAGACTTCCTTTTTGTAGCCTTGACAGTGTCGCTTTGTAGTGGTGCGCCGACTTTTGTAATTAAAATTCATCAAATGATAATACATTTTCAAAAGCCTGTTCATCATTATTAATTAGATCTGTACTCAGCACAGATTTGGAATATCGTGTACTTTTCGGTGGCTCTATATTGCTTGTGCTTTGCTTTGGAGTGTTATTGGCAAGTACATTCTCTGTGAGTTCTTTGCTCACTTTGTGATGGAATCACTGAAAACTAACTACCGCTTAAGCGTTGGACAAGGGAGAGGAACCGATTTCTTTCGTTTTATCGTGTCGTTTCTTTTATTTGCTTCTTTCAAAGTGTATTCAGGCTCCCTTAAATCCATATTCCTTCATACTCCTGGATCGATAATTTCAGGTAATACACAGTCCATATAAAAACAAACAAGTTTTTTCCATGACATTTGTCCAAATCAAATCATTCGTCTGTATATATTCGGTTTTGAGGAGATCGTTTTTACCAGACCAAAATGTAAATAGGCACACTTCCTTTCCAGTTATATGTATCGTTCCAGTTACAGTTTCTTTCCAGCACACTTTCTTTAAAGTTATCCACAATACCACAGATAGTTCATACCTTGTTGAAAACTTACGTTTTTTCGTTCCTCAGCGATTAATTCGCAATTCACGCACGTTTGAGGTATCTCGTGCCAATACCAACTACGGGAAACATTCCATCGCTTATGGGCTGATATGCACGTACGACTCTTGTTTCTCCACCATCGACATTTTCAACCTCAACCAACCGACGTTCGTTAAAGAATTATTCAAATCAATTGCACCTAACGAGCTTGTTAATACCTATAGTAATTAGTTATATACTTTCTATACAACAAAATAAAATTCGAAATTTAAATTCTAAGTGTCAACATATTTTAAAATTTTCTCCCCTCTAAATAATAATTAAATAATAAATTTTAGTGATTATAGTGCAATTCTATAGTCTGGATTAACTCGCGGTTAACACGGGACGCGTCCCGAAGGATCTGATCGGTCTGAGCTGTTCACTTTAAATATTCGACCAGCGTGTCTATGGAAAAGTCGACCATCGAAAACAAGCGAGCTGTAGTTACTGGCTGAAGGCAGATCGACTTTGCTGAAGATACATCGGAGGACTTACTGAAGGTGGTGGTGGATTTGATTGACCAGCCACCTTGCAAAGACTCTCAGAAGGAGGTTACCGCAAGGTATAAGGACGATCAATTGTGCGCTGGCAGCTTAGAAGGATTACGAGACTCTTGTGGAGGCGATAGTGGTGGACCTCTGCAAGTGGCGATAGCTGACAACCAATGCCTTTTCAACATAATCACCGTTACCAGTATTGGAAAGAGCCCTTGCGGAAGTGCCAAGGGACCTGGCATATACACTGCCGTGAAGAGTCATGTGAAATAAATGGCGTTTTAGGAGTATGTCTACCGGCGAAAAATTGTCCAAAAACTGAGGGGGATTTGCCAAAAGGGAAACTATCACAATTTTGTATAATGTCGGAACAAGAGACTGTATGCTGTATTCAACACAGCCCCATGAGCAACAACACGAGATCATCAGAAAACCAGGATAAATCCAATAATGCATCTTCTATATCACCGCCTACTACAACAACTACCAATAAGTCACCGGTCATCTCTACAATAGCTCCAGAAAAAACTCAAACATCACCACAAGCCATAACTACCAATTTCATAAATGACAGTGTGAAAAACGAACTAAATCCGAAAAAATAGCTCTGCAATATTGAGTAAAAATTTAACAATGACAGTCATTGCTGCGTTAGCGATTAATTGATTTATTTTATTTTATCTGCATCCAAACTTTTCTCTGGTCGTAACGGTCTCCGTTCCATCGGGTTCAGAAGAGGGAGGAAGAGAGAGTGCACCCGTGGTCGCGCGCCCACCTGTGCACTATAATATAGCCTGCGCACTTGACTGCTTCCGAACAGTGGACTCTGAGAAGACTAAAGAAGTCACTAGAATCTACAATGCAGTCGCTGTGGCCGAACACGGCTAGAAGGATATATATACAACATATCAGTAGCTACCACAAATATTTATTAAATATCTATAAATATTTATTATATATCTATAAATACCTATAAACATCAATAAATATCTGTATTTATATATCCACTATACGACCTATCTATATCTTTATTTATATCTATATACATATACACATACCATCGTCTAACTCCTTCTTCCTAATCACTTCCAATTCCCTACCTCTCCCATCGGTTTTCTATATATTTTTTATATTTAATATGAACTTTGTTTATTTTATAATTAATTTTTAAGTGTAATATGCTGAAATCCAAATGTGTAATAAACGATTATAGGCGTAATGTTTTTCTTTTTTTCTACATTTATGTACACGTATGTATATTGTATGCGCTGTATTTTTCCAGAAATAAAATAAAAAATAAATAAATAAAAAGAAATTATATATGGACCTGTCCTTGAACTTGAACGTACCAGTGATGTTTGATGCTGATTTCAAGTTTTCCATCTTTCTGTTTCCAAAATGTCACTTTTCTTTTTCTTGTCGCTTCCGTTAACCAGATTCTATGCGCTGTAATGGGAAATTTGACTTCAAAAGTATAATCATCAGATATTCCATCTGGAGAAGCTCCCAAAAATGGAAATTTAGGGTCAATGAATAATCCACATTGCTGAATTTCCACTTTTTCTAGACATATTTTTCATTCTAGTGCAGTTGTTTCATTTTCTTTTCCATGGCAAATTGATGCTACGTTGCTCAAATCCCATTTTCAGTCATGGATTTAACTAAATTGGCGCATTTTGTGTGTTGTTAACTATTGACAATTTTGCCAAAGTTAGACGCAGTTACCATTTTTCTTCGTAATTCCAACCACTCGCTGCTTTCACCTTGAATAACCGTAAGTTTTTCAATTCGCAATCGATCATTTTTCTATTTTCCAATTCTTGAAATAACAGAGCTTTGCTTTTTTCGAATATTTCTGATGGAACATCGGGTTGGTTGCAATGTTCTCCATAATGCGAATTATTGTTTTTTTTTTCAAAAAAACTTTCTGCTTTTATTTCTTTTATAAAGAATGGATTTACTTAACTGCCTCTGTCTTCTTTATTCCACTTTTGATATCCTGCCAGAGGGACTTTTGCCTATATATTTTTTATGTAATCTTGAGAGTGGCTGTTTTGTATTAAATGATATAACTGCCGCATTACATCGCGCTTGGTAAGACTGCTTTTGGATGTAATTTGTCCTCTTACCACCAATAAATTTTGCAATGATGCCGTTAAACCTTTCGAGAACATTACTATCTACATCATGAATTAGGCTTCTTGCATGTATTGCTACCTACGTTTTAAGTTATGTAACGTATTCTTTCCCAAATAATGTCACCCATCAAACAACTCATTGCATCCAGTGTTTCATTTTCCGACAAACAATTTTAAAAACTTCTACATTTATCATGGTTTCCAAATGCATCTATCGGGGCGTTCAAAATGTCATTATACAGGCAATCAATTTTCTCATCAATTGAAAAGTTTTGACATTTATTATAAGCTACTGCTGATGTAATATTTCTTCGCATTTTTAGTTTTTTTTTCACAGACATTACAAGTTGAATAAAAGCTTTTAAAAAGTAGATACCTACGTTTTGTTTTTTAAATTACAATTCTGCCTATCTGACGGTTTTCTATATTAGAACGGTCAGAATCGTAGCCTAATAGTATATTATATTTATACATGGTGTATAGCTCTGTCATATGGCTCTAACGCAAATGTATTGGCATTATTTACTGTCCCCTTATATATGACACATTTTGACTCGCGGGAAGCAAGCTGAAGTGGCGCACTTGTTTTAAACTCGCATAAGATCACACCGGTCGTAGGTTCAAAACCTACCGATATGTATATTTTTTTTTTGTTTTTATACATAAAGAAACATTGTTATGAAATAAATGAACACTTTTTATTAAAAAAAAGTAATATTGTAAATTTAAAAAAAAAAAAAATAAATATTAAATATTATTTTACTTATTATTGTTTCTATTTTTCAACATATGATTTATCATGTTTTTAAACCTCTTTCATTTACACGGTGAAATAGCCATCTAAAACCGATATTTTTTTACTTCACATCTCCGATCCATCGAAATGTCAATTTGGTAATAATAAGTCATGAAATAGAGCGTCGCGAACGCAACCGCATATGTCGGCCTTCGAAGCCGAAATGAACCACGTTTCTAAGAGCCAATAACATTTCATTATAAAAGGTTGGCTGTTATGCCATTTGAATCAGTAATTGATCCCCACATAAGAACCATATTGACCCAATGTCGCTTGCGGCATTTTGAATGCCAGCGCGTCGTCGCGAGAAGAGCGCGCTCATCTCATTGTATGACAAAAATAATATAAACGGGCTCTGCAAAATATTATTTTTAAAATATACTGATATTTTATTTGAAAAAAATAATCGTCAGTACTACAAGTTTATTGTACATAGTTTATGTAAAAAAAAACAAACTTGAAAAAAAACACACATTAATAAGTAATATTTAACAGTGAATATGGATGAAAGTTACACTTTTTATATAATTTTTTTTAACAAGAAAAACTTATTTTTTTAAATTTATGCGAAAGCATTCCTCTTTACAACTATTGTTAAAATGCCGTAGTATTTTTTTTGAGTTTCTTGATCGTGCAGTTTAGTGTGAGGCACGTTTCAAAAAATGCTCTAAAATGAAAATTTCCTGTATAGCTCCCAGATTTAATTATTTTCCTCAATTTTCCAATACTTAAAAAAAAAATCTGAAATAGCTATCTACTTAAGAAAGGTACTGTGAGTTACGATATTTTTTTTTTGTTGGCTAACATCATCAGTTATTTCAGTATGACTGTTCAAAAATTGCCAAAAAATGTAATTTTCGAAATTTACCTACATCGTCGCCTTAATATGCTAGTAATAGAAAGACGCCAAATTAGTCTGCGATTAAATAAGAATTAAGGAAAGATACTAATGAAATTTAGGTCAATGTGGTGGTTGTAATTATCCGTATTTAATTTGATATATATTTTAAAGATACTTTCAAGGGTCACTGTTTTTTTTGAAAGATAACCCTGGTTTGCGTATGGAATATAGGGTGTTTCGCGTATTGGATATATAATGTATCGCATATAAGATGTATCTAAAGCCTCAGAATACCGTGATGCCGCAGTTAGCAACCGGTAAGATGTCACAGGCCATCGCCCTGACTAGGACTGCGGCAGTATTATGTCCATCACCAGTGGCGGCTGGTCTTTAGCTAAATTAAAACTCAATTTTGAAAATTTAATGTCATGTTAAATTTTAATGGACAATGCCTCCGAAGAATTTATTAAATAACTAGATGACCCGGTGAACTTCGTACCACCTAAAATTGATTTGATTGTAACTCTTCATAAGCGTTTATTGATCCTAATCAACTTTCCAAATCCAATTTATTGAAATCTATAATATGGCCGAATCATGTACAGCTCGAGTTTCGTTTGGTGATTAAATGAAAGATTAAGTCCAAATTCGTGGTTAGGTCATTAAAAAAACGGTTGTGTCACCCCAAGACTTTCCTGTCAAGTAGCCAGGAACGTAATTCATCTGAATATTAATATCATTAATCCTACAACAACAACCCTTCCCCCCCACCCCCAACCTAGCGACACCCTTTAAAACTCGAAAATCTAAATCGAAATCGACTTTGACTTCGACTTCGACTTGTCGACTTTTTCGTTTTTTTTAATTTTTCGACTTTTTTGACTTTTTTGGATATATGGACTTTTTTGACTTTTTCTACTTTTCCGGCATTTTCGACCTTTTTGACTTTTTTCGAGTTTTCCGACTTTTTCGACTTTTTTAATTTTTGCGACTTTTCCGACATTTCCGGCTTTTACATTTTTGACTTTTCGTCTTTCTGGACTTTTTCGACTTTTTTACTTTTCTGACTTTTTCGACTTTTTCGACTTTTTCGACCTTTTCGACTTTTTCGACTTTTTCGACCTTTTCGACTTTTTCGACTTTCCGACTTTTTCGACCTTTTTGACTTATTTGACTTTTACGACTTTATCGACTTTTTCGACTTTTTTGATTTTTTCGACTTTATCAACTTTTTCGACTTTTTTTATTTTTTTTACTTTTTTAAAACTCGAAAATCTAAATCGAAATCGACTTTGACATCGACTTCGACTTGTCGACTTTTCCGACTTTTTCGTCTTTTTTAATTTTTCGACTTTTTTGACTTTTTTGGATATATGGACTTTTTTGACTTTTTCTACTTTTCCGGCATTTTCGACCTTTTTGACTTTTTTCGAGTTTTCCGACTTTTTCGACTTTTTTTTTAATTTTTGCGACTTTTCCGACATTTCCGGCTTTTACTTTTTTGACTTTTCGTCTTTCTGGACTTTTTCGACTTTTTACTTTTCTGACTTTTTCGACTTTTTCGACTTTTTCGACCTTTTCGACTTTTTCGACTTTTTCGACCTTTTCGACTTTTTCGACTTTCCGACTTTTTCGACCTTTTCGACTTCTTTTGACTTTTACGACTTTATCGACTTTTTCGACTTTTTTGACTTTTTCGACTTTATCAACTTTTTCGACTTTTTCGACTTTTTTTATTTTTTTTACCTTTTTGCCTCTTTTGACTGCTTTGACTTTTTCGGCTTTTTCGACTTTTTCGACTATTCCGACTTTTTCGACCTTTTCGACAGTTTTTTACTTTTTCGACTTCATCGACTTTTTTACTTTTTCGACTTTTTTGACTTGACTTTTTTACTTTTGACTTTTTTTACTTTTTCGCCTTGTTTGACTTTTTGGCTTTTTCGACTTTTTTTACTTTTTTGACTTTTGCGACTTTTGCGAATTTTTCGACTTTTTTGACTCGCATTTTTTGACTTTTCTACTTTTTAAAATTTTACGCATTGTATGGAATGAATAAGTTATGGATAGCGCAGCTGTCAGACAATACAATCGCCGCGATAGCCATCTAAAAAGTCGCCAATGTTCCCAAAATGACCAATTTTGATTTTTTCGATTTTCAGTTGTTTCATTGAGTTTTTCCCAAATATTTTTTTTTGTAAACCACCCCTGAATCAAGGCAAACAAAATAAAAGAAAAATAATTCAAATCGGTCGAGTCCTTTCCGAGATCCTGCGAGACTAACGCACGGCGATTCATTTTTATATATAAGACTAGATGACCCTGTGAACTTCGTACCACCTAAAATTGATTTGTTTGTAACTCTTCATAAGCGTTTATTGATTATATCAACCTTCCAAATCCAATTCATTGAAATCTATAATATGGCCGAATCGTGTACGGTTTGAGTTTCGTTCGGTGATTAAATGAAAATCGTTTTATAATTAAAATAAATTCAATGTATTTAATTTACATGATAAAATAATAATGCTTCTTCGACTTTTCCGACTTTTTTGCATTTTTCGACTTTCTTGTCTTTTTCGACTTTTTTGACTTTTTTGAATTTTTGGACTTTTCCGACTTTTCGACTTTTCCGATTTTTTCGACTTTTTCTACGTTTTCGACTTTTTCAACTTTTTTGACTTTTTTGACTTTTTCGACTCTTTTGACTTTTTCGACTTTTTCGACTTTTCGACTTTTTGAAATTTTACACAATCGCACGCAATGAATAACAGTTATGGATGGCGCAGCTGTCAAACAATAGGATCGCCGCGAACGCCATCTATTGAAAGGGGCTTATTTCCCAAAAAGACCAATTTCGATATTTTCGATTTTCAGTAGTTTCTTTTAATTTTTCCTAAATATTTTTTTTGTAAACCACCCCTGAATCAAGGTAAACAAAACAAAAGAATAATCTTTCAAATCGGTCGAGTCATTTTCGAGATCTTGCGAGACTAACGCACGGCGATTCATTTTTAAATATAAGATATAAGAAGATAGATAGAATAAAACATTATGGAAAAAAGACCGTAGGTGATATCATGAAACTGCTGAAAGGACACGCGAAAAAAGTGTAAAGGACAGTAAGCGAAAAAATCAGGTCATGGAAGGAATTAAAAGTAGGTACCACTTGTATAACATGCCTTGAACACAACCGGTATGACGACGACGTTTAGCCCCTCATATTTGTTCTTCGGAGGAGAAGTCTTAATCGATGGACGATTCCATGTTTACGGTGAAAACGGATTAAGTATAGCGTGGGTGGTACGGTATAGCTACGACCATATTTCATATCAAAGAAAGCGTATTTTTTCTCAAGAAAATTAGCCCCTAGATCTTTGTAATGCAAAGTTGCAGGTAATAAACAAAATGTTAACAAAAATAACCGAGTTATTTTTTTAAATAAGTGCAGCAGCCATGTCATGGTGAAACGTAGAACAGGCTATTATAATTAAATGCGTATACCAAATTTCGTGTCTGTGCTGTTGACCATTGAGGAGTTCCCTCGTTGGAAGCCATCCCTGGGCGCCGCAGTCCTGTCTTGATGAAAGTTAGATCGGGCTGTCATAATTTATTGCATATACACAATTTCGTGACTGTGCTGTTGGCCGCTGAGGAGTACCCTCGTCGGGAGCTAATCCTGGGTATAGAATCAGGGCATGCTTCCTATATAAAATGCATTGTCATCGGAGCTGAACCAACATGTAAATTTTCAACTTCATATGTTAATATTTGAGGAGTTCCTTCAATTCCTCATGGATCACATAATCAGAACAAATTTTTGATAAAGATGTGACAAATCTGGAAGTACATCCTTTCAAATAAAAAGAATTTTCCAAAGCAATTCATAAATGACGGATTTCTGAGGTAACAAACATTTAAAGAAAAATACGATCGAATTTATAACCTCCTCCTTTTTTTAAAGTCGGTTAAAAATAAATCGGCTGTGGTCTACGATCTATAGGACCTGACAGGAAAACGAAAAGAGCCTCGTCGGGAGCTAATCCTGGGTATAGAATCAGGGCATGCTTCCTATATAAAATGCATTGTCATCGGAGCTGAACCAACATGTAAATTTTCAACTTCATATGTTAATATTTGAGGAGTTCCTTCAATTCCTCATGGATCACATAATCAGAACAAATTTTTGATAAAGATGTGACAAATCTGGAAGTACATCCTTTCAAATAAAAAGAATTTTCCAAAGCAATTCATAAATGACGGATTTCTGAGGTAACAAACATTTAAAGAAAAATACGATCGAATTTATAACCTCCTCCTTTTTTTAAAGTCGGTTAAAAATAAATCGGCTGTGGTCTACGATCTATAGGACCTGACAGGAAAACGAAAAGAGCTTTATCATTTGAAGGGCATGTTCACAGCAGACTAAGATGTTAAAATTTCAAATCCACACCATAGCAAAGAAGAGGAAGAAATCAAGAATCACACTCATGAAAGCAAAAATGAAAAATATTGTAAAACGGACTAACACGGTTATCATAGCATATTGCAAAGGATAAATAGGTCAATTTTTTATCAAAAGAAATACAAACAAAATCAAATAATTTAAAATGTGTGTATAAAGTAAACGTAGTAATATAAATCCACAACATGACAACTCTACAGTTGTGGTAGAAAATTCCCACGCCCACACAACTTCTAACCTCTGCCTTAGAGCCGTCTGTAAATATGATGTCCAAGCCAGGGGACCGGGACGATATAAGGTCAGAATATACTACATTGTTTAGGGTGGGGACTGCCCTACTGGTTTTTTCATCAAAACTGTTTGAGGGATGATGTGCGAAGCAGTAAGTCTGTCGGAGAAGGGAAGGTGAAAGTCTTGCTACTGATCTCTCCGCACCGTAATCGATTTCCGGATCGTAATGGAATGCCGCTTGTTCCAGGTTGACAGGAACACTGCGACGGCGCAATCGGTCATGTTGATTTTGTCGTGATTGCTGGCCTTGTGTATGTTGTGCACGAAATTGTTGCATTCTCAATGTATTCGCTTGTCGTTCATTTTCAGTTGCTCTCAAACATAATTCCGACAATGCCAATAGGACTATTTTCATTATCCGTCGCTCGCTGGTCATCAGTGCGGCTTGCAAGTGAAGTAAATCGCCGCGCATTTGACTGACTTCGACGACCCATGTTACCTATTCTCCTCGGCATTATAATGAACACTGTAAAAAGACACGGAATTGTTTTCAGTCACTCAAATCTATCGAACATTCCTTGAGAACTTAACAATATTGAAATCCTCAGACTAAGGCCAAATTTGTAGTTATGTATAAGCCTGCAAAGTCTATTTACCTTTATATAATGGCTGATCAAAGTGA
This sequence comes from Micropterix aruncella, assembly GCA_944548615.1. Taxonomy (NCBI): domain Eukaryota; kingdom Metazoa; phylum Arthropoda; class Insecta; order Lepidoptera; family Micropterigidae; genus Micropterix; species Micropterix aruncella. The sequence goes on from OX155958.1 coordinate 22,652,866, forward strand.
ACAAATCTATTCTCTAATCCCACTACCTTTTTTAAAAGAAAAAACGACGTTAAATGTAATAACAATTTCACTCAGTCGCGCGGAATGAATTATGAATGGCGTAGCTGTCAAACAATAGAATCTATTGTTAGAAAATATAGAGAGCGCCATCTATTGACAGAAATACGAAGTGGCCATCCCTAGAAGTACTAATTTCGATTTTTTTCGATTTTTAGCTGTTTTTTTGGATTTTTTCTAAATATTTTGTTTTGTAAACCACCCCTGAATCAAGCCAAATAATATAAAAGAAATATAATTCAAATCGGTCGTGTCGTTTCCGAGATCCTGCGAGACTAACGCACGGCGATTCATTTTTATATATAAGATAATAAATATAAATAGGTAAAATTTGTGAGTTTGTGAGGTTGTAGGGAGTAATCTCTGGATCTGCTGAACCGATTTAGTTTTTTTTACCAATAGAAAACCACGTTATTTGTGAGTGTCCTAGGCTATATATTAATTCGAAAAATGAAAAGACATTTTGGTGGTAGTCGGATTTGCAAAGTGAGTCGGAGAAAAAACGGTCGAATGAAAACGTTTCTTACGAACGCTGCCTTAACGATGAGAGATATATGATTGTATTCTAGAGAAAAGTTGTAGGGCTTGGTAATGCCTACAGAAAAGTCAGCGACAGCATATTATGTCTAAATTTTATATTTAAGTCACAAAAAGTAGTTTTTTATATTCAAAAAAATAATTTGAATAGTTAGGTCACGTTTATTGGTCATATTATCAACAATTATGAATTCTTATCAAAATAAGTAAATTTATCATCTCAAGTGTTTAAAACAAAAGACTTTTCCCTTTTACTGCATATAATTTCCCTTTTACTGCATACATGGTTAAAGGGATGGTACGACCTTATCTCGGGTTGGAACTCCTGAAAGGCAATATATTTTGGTACATTACATTTAATATAGTATACAGAGAAGTTTTGAATAATTAAATTAAACATAATTCATTCAATCATAATCATTTCATTCACTCATTTGAAACCCGGTAATATAGCCAAATTGGCATGCAAATACATATATACATATGCAGTAAAAATATAACCCTCCGTTTCGCAGTCAGGAAATAAATCATAGCACTCAGTACTAACCGAATCACACTCATAATTTCATCACAAGTAAATAATGTTTACCGCCTAACGAAGTGGGCACGGGTCAGCTAGTCTAATATAAATGGCTTCCCAACAAGATAAATTTTAACTGGTATGGCAATACTTTGGTTAAAAAGACATGACGATATTGAACAAGTTACTGACACTAAAATGGTCATATCAACGATGATAAAATGGTTAGGTTAAAAGTCGTCTGGCTAAGTTTCTTTAATAATTAAGAAAAAAAGAGTGCTCGAAGTTGAACACGATTCTTGCTTGGAACAAAACTGATCTTAGTTGATCGAGCAATCATTTTGTCACTGGTCACAATAACCAAGGTATTTGTTAGGCTCAACTTGGGTTATCAGCGACAACGGGTAAGCCCGTCACCTCAGGAAGTTTTAACGGTAGTGATCGTTCTATCTCCCGTTAGGTGAGCCTAGATGAGTTAGAGACAATACAAATCTACCGTCTAGTAAAGCCAACATATCCGACGGAGGCAAACGCCGTAGGGCGAGGACCTGGTAAGGTACCCAGCGGGCAGCCTCGTCCCCTGTCTACCAGTTTTGGAAGCATATTTTCGTCTGGAATTAACCATCAGGATACCTCCAATCTGATTACGGGTCCGACTGGTTATGGGTCCGAAGTCGCTTGCGCGACCTCTGCCTGCCGTATATTCAGTGTCGATTCAGTTAGAAGCCATCATGGACCAATGGCACATTGTGCCCGGCTCTGAATTCAGGATCAGGTAGCCATTTGGACATTCCAAGAGTAGTTGACGACAGGTCAACAACCACCCCCGCTGCTTGGGAGACAGTATATTTCCATAGTCTCAACACTCCAGTTACACAACCAGTTCACAACCAGTTGTCGTTGCCGAACGGTGTGCGAACCGTCCAGTAGCGCCGGGAGGCAATCCCCTAGGAAAAAGCGACCCACCACCTGTGGAGCGAATAGTGATTGTCATCATCACGATACGAGGAATAAATCCAACCTTTACATAAGCCGACAGCGACTTAGCCAAGTGCGATACAGTTTTATTCACCAAAATTTGTCCTTCTATAATAAGATTCCAGAGCAAATGAAAGGCCTTGGAGAGGACCAATTTAAAAAGATAATTATACATAATTTGGTAAGAAACCCAATTTATGGTATAAGGGAGTTTGAAAATTCCGAGTTTATTTTCCATGTTGATAACTAGCGAAATTTGTAAAATTTTAAACATAATGGTATTATGATAGCTGACATTCTAATTCTCATATAATTTAGTATTCATCTATTTATAAAAAAATACGAAGGCATATTGCTGGATTGACAATAAAATTATTTTACGTTGATTATTCTACATAGAAATTGCATTTCTATTTTAATATATTATTCTCTCTTACTATTTAATGACATTAGTATATTATTTTGATTATTTGTACGTAGGTAATATTGAATATAATATTACAGCCATGACAACTATCATGATAGTTATGTTTTTATTAATTAAATTTTTAAGCATTTAATTTTGTGACGCTTCCAAGTGTAGGAATGCCTATCTACTGGAGTAGTAGATTGAATTGTATTGAGGCCTGAGTGGCGATAGTCTTACCCGGGGTAGCCTTCCACACGAGAACGCTTCTGAATAGGAGTTGAATCGCGAGTTGAACCGATCCCAGAACAAACGATACTATTGATTGTTCATTTTAAGTAGATTTTCGAACGCGTGCGCAGTGTGTGATGTCTCTGCCAGGAGAATTCTCGTCGCGTCTAGAAAAAATCCTTTCGACAGACAGACAGACCCGTCCCCACGTATGGCGCTACGAGCGAAGCCAAATAAACCCGGACGGCCGAACTTCAAGCGACGGTCGATATTTATGTGACTGATTGGGTGTGCGAGTGAATAGCGTTGGTTTTATTTGTTAACAACAACTATTTCAAATGTGTTTATTATTAGTTGATAATATTAATAATAATGTTATTCATTCAAAAATATTAATTTACATTGTATTATTTACAGAATTTACCTTACTAGGCCATAGCCCGTACCAAGGAAGACTCTATGTATGGCAAAGATTTATTCATATGCACATATTATTAAAATGAAACATACAAAATGTCATAAAATATAAAACCGATAAGTGAATCGAATTTAACCTTTAATTATTTTTAAAAATATCGATATAGCATGATCATGAATAAAAATTATCATAAAATGTCGTAATATGAAGTTTATAGAACAAATAAATAAATAATATAAAAAATATGAAATGTATGACAATAATAGTAATGCAGACCTTTACTTTAAAATATGAATTATTACCTATTCCACCATTATTCTACCTAGTTAAAGTAAATGTTGTGTAATTTAAAATTTTAATTGGATTGATTTAATATTTCGGCATGTTCTATAGATTCTCATCGAAATAGGTTTTATAGATTCTTATCGGAATATATTCGTTCGCGGAATATGTATATGTGTATTTTATGTTATATATAAATATATAATATTCATTAGGCCTACCTTAGTATATGCGAGGCCTAGTTAGGATAGCTTAGTAATTCAAATAAAGATACCTTTAAATGATGAAATAGAAATAAAATTAACTTATATGAAATTCAGATTTTAGATTCCAAATTTAAAATATCACGTAGAATCAAAATTAGAATATCAAGTAATCGTGCTTGTCATAGTATCATAGAATTGTCGTACATTTGGTGTACAATTAATTAATACATAGAAACGCCTAATCGTAAACGTTAAATCGGATAACAGCGATGCCATTTTTTGTGCCCGTTTTCGCTGAGAAAAATATAACGCTGTAATACACGGAAATACTCATGTTTAAAAATGGATTAGGCTCATAACATGCACTGTGGTCCGTGCGTATGTATTAACATGACGCGAAACAGTGTAGTTACCATGTCACGGGCATGGTAACTACACCGCATATTCATTACGGCGCACAACGAGATCTTGCTTTTAGCATATCAGCATGTTATTACATACGTAAGGTAATCGTCATTTACAAGAATCATGTTGAAGCTACATTACCCGTACGTACCTACTGAGAAAAATATAACGATGTAATACACGGAAATAAGCATGTTTCAACAAGGATTAAGAATATAACTCGGACTGTGGTCCGTACGTATGAATTAACATGACTCGTAACGGTGTTGGTGTGACGGTAGTTACAGTGCAGTAATGTTAAAACATAATGTTGTTTCATTACGTCGCGACTTCGGGATCTCGCTTTTAACATGACAGCATAAAGTATGATACGTACGGATATAGCTGGACACATGAATCATGTTGAAACTACAGTATACTGCTATTTTCGTATTAACCCTACGGAAAATGTTGATACATATAATCGAGTAATAGAGTTTTACAATATTCCTTGTAATCCAACAAAAAATTGATTGAAACATCGTTATTCTGTATAAAACCGTAATAACGAAATGGTAATGTAAGAATCAATCCAATATTTTTCTCAGTTCTGAGCATGGTGAAACATATAATCGAGTAATGGAGGTTTATCAAAAATCTTTGTAATTCAACAAAATTACGGATGGAACATCATTGTTTTGTATAAAACCGTAAAAAATAAAACGGTTATTTAGGAAGAAATCCAAATTTTTCTCAGTGTTCCAGGTGATGTGCCATGTACGCTTTGGTATGGAAATTTAAAGACGATGAGATTTCTTGTCAAAATCACCAGCCGCCACTGTCTGTCAGATACCCGTCGAACAGGCATTAGGCGATCGTCGTGTTCGGCTCATTCTCGAGCGCAGTTAAGCAAACCCGCTTTCAAATGGTTTGCGCAGGTCAAGGAGCAAAAATCCATGCAATCTTCGCTGCGATTGACCTCGCAGGCCCTGCGCTCAACGGTATGAGCGAAACATTAACCGCATCCGACAGATGTTGATATTAGTATGACGAAGTAATATTAAAATACAGTTCTTTAAATATTTGCTGCTGAATGGTTTCGTGCAGCTTGGGCCACACGATCCATTTTGTTCTCGGATCGGCTCAACTTACGATTCAGCTCCTATTCAGAAACCTCCTCGAGTGGAAGGTTACCCCGGGTAAGACTCCCGTGTCTCAGGCCTCAGAGCTGGTGGACCGGTTCTCACGGCGGGATTGCATCCCGGCGCCACTGGACGGTTTGCGCACCGGTCGGCGATGCCAATCGGTTGTGCATTCTGACTAATTTCTGAAGGGGTCTGGAAACTATGGAGATATACTGTTTCCTAAGCAGCGGAAGTTGATGTTGACCTGTTGTCATGCCACTCTTAAAATGACCTTGGGCCACTCGATCCCGTGTGGCACTACGGGCAAATAACGGCCAGGTCCGCGATAAATTCAAATTGAATTACCGCTGTAATACAACAGGTAGAGGTTGCGTAAGCGACTTCGAACTCGTAAACAGTCGGAAGGACAGAGGTATCCCGAAGGTTAATTCTAGACGGAGATATCCTGCCAAAACTGGTAGTTAGAGGGTGAGGCTGCCCGCTGGGTACCTTTCACTGTGCCTCGCCGTGACGCGTCGGTCTCTAACTGGCTGCTGGTGAACTAGACAGTAGATTGTCTTGTCCCCAAGTCTTCTACGCTCATCCCACGGCTGAAATAACGATCTATATCGTTATGCCAGCCTGGGGTGACGGATTCGCCCGTCGTAGTCGACACATATTCTTCAAATATTTCATAAGAACATTTTTTTTTTTATTTTAACATATATCGTATTGCTACTGTATAGGCAGAGCCTGTTCTAAGGAGAAGCCCATAACAAATGGTTATTAAAAAATATAACTTCCACATCAAAATTTTCTAAATTAAGTAAGGTAAAAAATAGATGTAGTTACACTGAACCATAATATTTATTTTTATTTATTTATAAGTTGCAATTAAGAAACATCAAATAAAATATCATATAACTAAAACACAGCATGAGGGAATTAGACTCCATTATTAAATGATGCACTTTGTCCAATGTCGCCCAACTAATCAATGCTTGAGCGGACATTCCATTAACATAGAGTAGTTGAATACGTAGAAAGAAAAACATGTAAATAAGTAAAAAACTAAATAAAATAAGCCTTTACCTGCCCTTAATGCGTACTGTTCACGTTCGTCGTGAAGAACCCCTCTGCCCACATTCCTCGCATCCTCTTCCCGCATTGCCTTGTAGCTCGAGAGTAAAGCTACTGGATGGTATACTGTGGTAAGTGCTATGGCCTAGTTAGGCGGATTCTGGCGGATAAAGGCGGATAAAGGCTGGCGACGTTTTCGAGCGTTCGGATATCTGCGTAAGCCGAGTAGCGGAACATCTGGCGATCATATCCGAGCCCTTACGACTCGTGACGTATTCGCTTTGATTTTAATTTTGTTCTAAGAAAAGCTACTGTCTGGGGTATACTGTAGTCTATGTATGCGGCCTACTCGCGGAGCAACGGATTGACAGCTTTTCAGTCCACCCTAGACAACGGCGGTTGCAGCATCGCCAAAACGTCGGGTGTTACAAGCTTCACGCGGTAAATTCGTTTTTATCTTATTTATAATAAATTATTAATAATATTATTAAAAAACCATTATTTCTCACAACAAACCTAGATCTTTACTTTTCCCCATACTATCCGTTATTTCTTATCGTAATTTGGTTTTCTTTATCGGTTTTTGCTATCTTTGATCTTACCGTACCCTAAAGCTTCCACTTGTATCTGCAATAGTTGGTTGTAAGATAACATTATTATTTTTTATTTTTTTATATATTTATTTATTTCATAAGCAAATCAAAATTACAGTTTATACCAATCCGTTGATATGCAATATACACATAAATATTAAAAAATAATAGAATTCTTACAAGTACATACAAAACATGTTTAAATAAGTGTTTAATACAAATACAGGCATTAAGAATAGAAAAATTACAAATTTACAGTACATAAAGAGTGAAAGCATTTTATATTATTCTGACATAAACAAGTAGCGCAATGCCCACACCTTTATTTATTTATTTATTTTGTTTATTTATTCGTTACATAAACATTCAAACGCAATAGCACAAAAGAAATATAATGTACAATTCAGAAAATACCGCTATATCCTTCTAAATTTAGTCATAATCTGTCTGTGCCCAGGCCAAATTGTGCATAAATTATATGTTAAAAAGCATAAAATTATTCCTAGTGTTCCAAGTAAAGTGAAACCGAGCCCGCCTTGCTAGGCACTCCTGTGATAAGGCGAGTTCACTTCCTGAGTCTTATTGGAGTGCCACGGTTGTGCCAGTAAAAATAACAAATTAAATTAAATATATATTACCTAAAAATTTTAACCGCAGATCATATCAAACATAATGCGATACCACCAATTTGCCATTCCGACGGCTGCCGTGCGCATTCCTACAAACTACGTTTTTATTATTGTAAGCCCAGCATAATGAAGGTAGGCAAATAATTACGTATCCGACCCGAAGTCTTCACAGATTGACGATTTTCAGGGGTTCATAATTATTGGCGTTATTATATCGAATACGAAATTAATCATGCGGATATTTTTTTCTATAAAGTTAGTTTTCTATGTATAAATTATTATAATTTATATGTATAATTTCTATGTATAACCTTAAAGAGATGCGGGCTCGCTATAAAAATATCAAAGTCTCACGCTGTCGAACATAGCGCATTTATGTGCCGCAAAGCTCGGGTAAGCAGACTTCATCGACTTAGGTTGGTGCGCGAGAACGGCTCCGCAAATAGATTATGAGTGCGAGCACGATTATAATTGTCCGGAACAAAGAGACAAACCTTCGCTAGCATGCTAGGATTATCAACTCTTCCCCTTCCCCTTTAATGATTCGTTCGCCCATTGTATTACATCTAATGCAATACAGATTCTATTCATTTATCCATTCACATGACGAAACGTTTTTGATTAAGAGGATGTGCAGGCATCACTACTGAAGCTCACAATTTCTGCTGGATGGGCCATGGTTATATTTTTAGTGCCCACACAGTGTGACTCTTTGATTGTTGTGTATATGAATTAACATAGAAGTGCGGATAAAAAATCGGAGAAGGCCACAGACCAACAATTCCCCAGCTCAGAAGAAGCGCGAACACCTTTCACTTTTACCGTGTGGCGGCGCATCGTCGCGTCTTGTCGCAACAATCCCGCTATGACATCCGGCGTATCTGACACGTCTGCCGACTTGCTTGTTTCCTAACACTCGACTGCTATTAGCAAACAGCGCAAAACGGAACTAATTACTATGCCATGTACGTAAACCTACTAACTGATTTGACTCCGCTCAAAAATTATCATCGAAGTACTTACTAAGCAATTTAAACGTGAATAATGACCCTTCATTGTACCTATATACCTAATCTTACATATTTTATTATCATAGAGGCAGTGAGTTTTGCCTATCTTCAAATCTTAGTAAATAGTTTTGCCAATATCTGTCAATATTTGAATCCTAGTAAATAAACACAGTCGATTTTATTAAATTAGTTAAAATTTTAGAACCCGATCCTTTAAATAATATACTTAGGTGTTGTTTTTTTCCAAATCTATGGGACAACACATTTTTAAACCATGGATGAGTATTTTTTGAAGTAATTTTTTTTCTAAATGCTTTCATTTTACCCAGGGTTCACACTGCGTCTTGTTCGAAAACAGGAATACCAATCTTCTAAGATTCAATTGAATATCAATTTTTTAAGAAAATTAAATATTTCCGAAATTCCTTAACCCGTCGAGTAGCGGCATAATTTGATAACAGACCGTGGCAATTTATTGAAATTTCTTGCAATATCGCCGCGCTCGACAAAAGTACTATAACTATAGAACTACTATAGCAATCATAAAACGAATAACTGTATAATAATAGCATTGAAATTTGGTATATAGAATAGAGAAATCTCATTTTGTAAAACCATTAAATAATTATGAATAAAACCATTAGATAAAATATAAGAAAGTCGAAAAAGTGAAAAAAACTCCGCATTTCTAACTTGTACTTGCCTTACGGAAAAATACGAAATCCTATTTAGAAATTGTAAAAACTATCATGGTCTTTATTAGATTCTCTATCAAATTCGATTTTTCGGTTTGCTTATTTACATACAAAAATATTTAGATATTAGCTCATAAAAACCAATAAAAATTTTGACGATTTCTCTCTCGAAAAAAATGATGATGTTTGACAATGGAATTTTACCGGAAATATCCGCGAAATGACACGCGAAATTATTCTAGCGGCCGTCTATGTATCTATGGTAATAGTGAGATATTTGGTATGGGTTTTAGGATGCGTTCCAATTAGAAAATAATATTACTGTGCGCTCCGGGAGCAAGCCGCCAATATTGGTCGTTACGTAGTCAACGGTGTTCTGATGTGCAACCAAATTTGGTCGTTACGTAGCCGATGTGTTAAATGTTCTATTCAAGGTTGTTTTATGATTACATATTTTTATAATATTTTGTACTTATCTATATTTATAACTATTCTTAACCCACAGCCAGAATAGAGATTAAGGCAATGATAATAATGCCCAAAATGTCGCCCCACTGAGCCATGCTTGTACTTGAGCCAGACATATACATAATTCCGGCAACCCGACCAATATCTTGGTAATTGCAATATTTAGGTAATATTTCGCTGGATCTCGGATATTTCAAAACTGAAAATAATACATTGTTCTATAGAAATTTGCACGATTGAAACGCTTGAAGCAAATTAATCCTTTTTACTGTTAACATTCTTTGCCACCGCGATGATACACTGCCAAAAAGCAATAACATTCATGTTAATGATGAGAAGCTGAAATTTTATTATCCTAATCCATTGCTGAAAAAAATGAACGAAGAACGAATATAACAGGAAACGAAACTAAACATTACTTTAACAATCAGTGTCAAGACATTCTAATATACTAATTAAATATATTACTCTATCTAGACAGGCACACAAAAAAAAGAATAGCCTCTCCACAGAAACGAAATGTTTCTAAAAAAGGACAACATTCAATTCTGTCATTTAAATACTTAAATCTCATATATAAAAAGAGAAGTTCCGATTCATTCATTCATTCACTGACTGACTCATCAACGCCCAGCCCTAACCCTTAGACCTAGGAAGCTGAAATTTTTAACATAGGTTCCTTTTAAAACGCAAACGCTCACTAAGGGCGCATTTTTCGAAATTCAACCCCTAAAGGGGTGAAAAGGGGTTTCACAGTTTGTATGGAAAACCTATATAGATGTACTTTTTAATTCGAAACTTTGAAAGACTATTCTAATAAACAAATAAGGAAATAGGTGTTTCATGTTTTTTCAAAATTCTACCCTTAAAGGGGTGAAACAGGGTTTTAAAGTTTGTATGGATAAACGATTTTAGTTGGACTTTTTATTTCGAAAGTTTGTAAGATTACTTTAATAAAAAAATAAGGAAACACGTTTTTCTAATTTTTTAAAAATTCAACCCCTAAAGGGGTGAAAAAGGGTTTCGATTTTTTTTATGAAGAAACGATATAGATGTACTTTTTAATTCGAACCTTTGTAAGATTACTCTAATAAGCAAATAAGAAAACAGGTGTTTCATGTTTTTTCAAAATTCAACCCCTAAAGGGGTGAAACGGGGTTTCAAAATTTGTATGAATGAACAATATTAGATGTGCTTTTTATTTCGAAACTTTGTAAGATTACTCTAATAAATAAATAAGGAAACACGTGTTTCATATTTTTTGAAAATTCAACCCCTAAAGGGGTGAAAAGGGGTTTCACAGTTTGTATGGAAAACCTATATAGATGTACTTTTTAATTGGAAACTTTGAAAGACTACTCTAATAAACAAATAAGGAAATAGGTGTTTCATGTTTTTTCAAAATTCTACCCTTAAAGGGGTGAAACAGGGTTTTAAAGTTTGTATGGATAAACGATTTTAGTTGGACTTTTTATTTCGAAAGTTTGTAAGAATACTTTAATAAATAAATAAGGAAACACGTTTTTCATATTTTTTTAAAATTCAACCCCTAAAGGGGTGAAAAAGGGTTTCGATTTTTTTTATGAAGAAACGATATAGATGTACTTTTTAATTCGAAACTTTGTAAGATTACTCTGTTAAGCAAATAAGAAAACAGGTGTTTCATGTTTTTTCAAAATTCAACCCCTAAAGGGTGTAACGGGGTTTAAAAATTTGTATGAATGAACAATATTAGATGTTCTTTTTATTTTGAAACTTTGTAAGATTAATCTAATAAATAAATAACGTAACACGAGTATCATATTTTTTCAAAATTCAACCCCTAAAGGGGTGAAAAGGGGTTCCAAAATTTGTATGGAAAATCGATATAGATGTACTTTTTAATTCGAAACTTTTTAAGATTACTCTTATAAACAAATAATGAAATAGGTGTTTTATGGTTTTTCAAAATTCCGCCCCTAAAGGGGTAATACGGGGGTTTAAAGTTTGTATTGATAAACGATTTTAGATGGAGTTTTATTTCGAAAGTTTGTAAGATTACTCTAATAAATAAATAAGGAAACACGTGTTTCATATTTTTTGAAAATTCAATCCCTAAAGGGGTGAAAAAGGGTTTCCATTTTTTTATGAAGAAACGATATAGATGTACTTTTTAATTCGAAACTTTGTAAGATTACTCTAATAAACAAATAAGAAAACAGGTGTTTCATGTTTTTTCAAAATTCAACCCCTAAAGGGGTGAAACGGGGTTTCAAAATTTGTATGAATGAACAATATTAGATGTGCTTTTTATTTCGAAACTTTGTAAGATTACTCTAATAAATAAATAAGGAAACACGTGTATCATATATTTTTTAAATTCAACCCCTAAAGGGGTGAAAAGGGGTTCCAAAATTTGTATAGAAAATCGATATAGATGTACTTTTTAATTCGAAACTTTTTAAGATTACTCTTATAAACAAATAATCAATTAGGTGTTTTATGGTTTTTCAAAATTCCGCCCCTAAAGGGGTAATACGGGGGTTTAAAGTTTGTATAGATAAACTATTTTAGATGGACTTTTTATTTCGAAAGTTTGTAAGATTACTCTAATAAATAAATAAGGAAACAAGTGTTTCATATTTTTTTAAAATTCAACCCCTAAAGGGGTGAAAAAGGGTTTCGATTTTTTTTAATGAAGAAACGATGTAGATGTACTTTTTAATTCTAAACTTTGTAAGATTACTCTAATAAACAAATAAGAAAACAGGTGTTTCATGTTTTTTCAAAATTCAACCCCTAAAGGGGTGAAACGGGGTTTCAAAATTTGTATGAATGAACAATATTAGACGTGCTTTTAATTTCGAATTCCTGTAGGAGTACCTACTCTAATAAAAAATAACAAAATGCGTTTTTCGTGGTTTTTCCAAAATTCAACCCCTAAAGGGGTGGAAAGGGGTTATAAAATTATTATGAAGAAACGTTATTGATGGTCTTTTTAATTCGAAACTTTGTAACGTTACTCTATAAAACAAATAAGAAAATAGGTGTTTAATTTTTTTTTAATTCTACCCCTAAAGGGGTGAAACAGGGTTCCACACTTTGTATGAATAAACAACATTAGATGTGCTTTATATTTTGAAAATTCGAAGGATTACTCTAATAAAAAAGTAAGAAAATACGTCTTTCGTGGTTTTTCAAAATTCAACCCCTAAACGGGTGAAAAGGGGTTATACAATTTGTATGGAGAAACGATACAGATAGACTTTTTAAATCTAAACTTTGTAATATTACTCTCATAATCAAATAAACAAATAGGTCTTTCATGGTATTTCAAAATTTCGCCCTTTAGTATTTTTAATTCAACCCCTAATGTGGCGAAAAGGGGTTTAAATGATAATAAACAAATAAGCAAATGCATGTTTCATATTTTTCTAAAATCTACCACTTAGGGGGTGAGAAGGGGTAAATAGCCCTAAAAATCAAAATAGAAGTCGCGCGCGACGGTTCCCGGACGTGAGAAAGCGCTAGAACCTCATTATAAATTCATCATTTGTCTCGATAACATGCGTAGCGCAAGCACCGCGATCGTCACATCTTCACGCCTTAATTACTTAGTTGATCATCATGAAGTACATATTGACAGGAGTACCTACAGAGAAGGACGTTAGATACCTTTATATATTACACGCAAAAACTTGACTGGAAACAAGGGATCTATCTTAACCCAAATTTAACGCGTGCGAAGCCGCGGGCAACAGCTAGTCTCATATATAAAGAGAGAAGTTCCGATTCATTCATTCATTCATTGACTGACTCATCAACGCCCAGCCCAAACTCTTAGACCTAGAAAGCTGAAATTTTTAACATAGGTTCCTTTTAGGACGCAAACGCTCACTAAGGGCGGATTTTTCGAAATTCAACCCCTAAAGGGGTGAAAAGGGGTTTCACAGTTTGTATGGTAAACCTATATAGATGTACTTTTTAATTCGAAACTTTGAAAGACTACTCTAATAAACAAATAAGGAAATAGGTGTTTCAAGTTTTTTCAAAATTCTACCCTTAAAGGGGTGAAACAGGGTTTTAAAGTTTGTATGGATAAACGATTTTAGTTGGACTTTTTATTTCGAAAGTTTGTAAGATTACTTTAATAAAAAAATAAGGAAACACGTTTTTCTAATTTTTTAAAAATTCAACCCCTAAAGGGGTGAAAAAGGGTTTCGATTTTTTTTATGAAGAAACGATATAGATGTACTTTTTAATTCGAACCTTTGTAAGATTACTCTAATAAGCAAATAAGAAAACAGGTGTTTCATGTTTTTTCAAAATTCAACCCCTAAAGGGGTGAAACGGGGTTTCAAAATTTGTATGAATGAACAATATTAGATGTGCTTTTTATTTCGAAACTTTGTAAGATTACTCTAATAAATAAATAAGGAAACACGTGTTTCATATTTTTTGAAAATTCAACCCCTAAAGGGGTGAAAAGGGGTTTCACAGTTTGTATGGAAAACCTATATAGATGTACTTTTTAATTGGAAACTTTGAAAGACTACTCTAATAAACAAATAAGGAAATAGGTGTTTCATGTTTTTTCAAAATTCTACCCTTAAAGGGGTGAAACAGGGTTTTAAAGTTTGTATGGATAAACGATTTTAGTTGGACTTTTTATTTCGAAAGTTTGTAAGAATACTTTAATAAATAAATAAGGAAACACGTTTTTCATATTTTTTTAAAATTCAACCCCTAAAGGGGTGAAAAAGGGTTTCGATTTTTTTTATGAAGAAACGATATAGATGTACTTTTTAATTCGAAACTTTGTAAGATTACTCTGTTAAGCAAATAAGAAAACAGGTGTTTCATGTTTTTTCAAAATTCAACCCCTAAAGGGTGTAACGGGGTTTAAAAATTTGTATGAATGAACAATATTAGATGTTCTTTTTATTTTGAAACTTTGTAAGATTAATCTAATAAATAAATAACGTAACACGAGTATCATATTTTTTCAAAATTCAACCCCTAAAGGGGTGAAAAGGGGTTCCAAAATTTGTATGGAAAATCGATATAGATGTACTTTTTAATTCGAAACTTTTTAAGATTACTCTTATAAACAAATAATGAAATAGGTGTTTTATGGTTTTTCAAAATTCCGCCCCTAAAGGGGTAATACGGGGGTTTAAAGTTTGTATTGATAAACGATTTTAGATGGAGTTTTATTTCGAAAGTTTGTAAGATTACTCTAATAAATAAATAAGGAAACACGTGTTTCATATTTTTTGAAAATTCAATCCCTAAAGGGGTGAAAAAGGGTTTCCATTTTTTTATGAAGAAACGATATAGATGTACTTTTTAATTCGAAACTTTGTAAGATTACTCTAATAAACAAATAAGAAAACAGGTGTTTCATGTTTTTTCAAAATTCAACCCCTAAAGGGGTGAAACGGGGTTTCAAAATTTGTATGAATGAACAATATTAGATGTGCTTTTTATTTCGAAACTTTGTAAGATTACTCTAATAAATAAATAAGGAAACACGTGTATCATATATTTTTTAAATTCAACCCCTAAAGGGGTGAAAAGGGGTTCCAAAATTTGTATAGAAAATCGATATAGATGTACTTTTTAATTCGAAACTTTTTAAGATTACTCTTATAAACAAATAATCAATTAGGTGTTTTATGGTTTTTCAAAATTCCGCCCCTAAAGGGGTAATACGGGGGTTTAAAGTTTGTATAGATAAACTATTTTAGATGGACTTTTTATTTCGAAAGTTTGTAAGATTACTCTAATAAATAAATAAGGAAACAAGTGTTTCATATTTTTTTAAAATTCAACCCCTAAAGGGGTGAAAAAGGGTTTCGATTTTTTTTAATGAAGAAACGATGTAGATGTACTTTTTAATTCTAAACTTTGTAAGATTACTCTAATAAACAAATAAGAAAACAGGTGTTTCATGTTTTTTCAAAATTCAACCCCTAAAGGGGTGAAACGGGGTTTCAAAATTTGTATGAATGAACAATATTAGACGTGCTTTTAATTTCGAATTCCTGTAGGAGTACCTACTCTAATAAAAAATAACAAAATGCGTTTTTCGTGGTTTTTCCAAAATTCAACCCCTAAAGGGGTGGAAAGGGGTTATAAAATTATTATGAAGAAACGTTATTGATGGTCTTTTTATTTCGAAACTTTGTAACGTTACTCTATAAAACAAATAAGAAAATAGGTGTTTAATTTTTTTTTAATTCTACCCCTAAAGGGGTGAAACAGGGTTCCACACTTTGTATGAATAAACAACATTAGATGTGCTTTATATTTTGAAAATTCGAAGGATTACTCTAATAAAAAAGTAAGAAAATACGTCTTTCGTGGTTTTTCAAAATTCAACCCCTAAACGGGTGAAAAGGGGTTATACAATTTGTATGGAGAAACGATACAGATAGACTTTTTAAATCTAAACTTTGTAATATTACTCTCATAATCAAATAAACAAATAGGTCTTTCATGGTATTTCAAAATTTCGCCCTTTAGTATTTTTAATTCAACCCCTAATGTGGCGAAAAGGGGTTTAAATGATAATAAACAAATAAGCAAATGCATGTTTCATATTTTTCTAAAATCTACCACTTAGGGGGTGAGAAGGGGTAAATAGCCCTAAAAATCAAAATAGAAGTCGCGCGCGACGGTTCCCGGACGTGAGAAAGCGCTAGAACCTCATTATAAATTCATCATTTGTCTCGATAACATGCGTAGCGCAAGCACCGCGATCGTCACATCTTCACGCCTTAATTACTTAGTTGATCATCATGAAGTACATATTGACAGGAGTACCTACAGAGAAGGACGTTAGATACCTTTATATATTACACGCAAAAACTTGACTGGAAACAAGGGATCTATCTTAACCCAAATTTAACGCGTGCGAAGCCGCGGGCAACAGCTAGTCTCATATATAAAGAGAGAAGTTCCGATTCATTCATTCATTCATTGACTGACTCATCAACGCCCAGCCCAAACTCTTAGACCTAGAAAGCTGAAATTTTTAACATAGGTTCCTTTTAGGACGCAAACGCTCACTAAGGGCGGATTTTTCGAAATTCAACCCCTAAAGGGGTGAAAAGGGGTTTCACAGTTTGTATGGTAAACCTATATAGATGTACTTTTTAATTCGAAACTTTGAAAGACTACTCTAATAAACAAATAAGGAAATAGGTGTTTCAAGTTTTTTCAAAATTCTACCCTTAAAGGGGAAAAACGAGGGTTTAAAATTTGTATGGACAAGCGATTTTAGATGGACTTTTTATTTCGAAAGTTTGTAAGATTACTCTAATAAATAAATAAGGAAACACGTGTTTCATATTTTTTCAAAATTCAACCCCTAAAGTGGTGAAAAGGGGTTTCGAAATTTTTATAGAGAGACGATATAGATGTACTTTTTAATTCGAAACTTTTTAAGATTACTCTAATAAACAAATAAGAAAACAGGTGTTTCATGTTTTTTCAAAATTCAACCCCTAAAGGGGTGAAACGGGGTTGCAAAATTTGTATGAATGAACAATATTAGATGTGCTTTTTATTTCGAAACTTTGTGTGATTACTCTAATAAATAAATAAGGTAACACGTGTATCATATTTTTTCAAAATTCAACCCCTAAAGGGGTGAAAAGGGGTTCCAAAGTTTGTATGGAAAATCGATATAGATGTACTTTTTAATTCGAAACTTTTTAAAATTACTCTTATAAACAAATAATCAAATAGTTGTTTTATGGTTTTTCAAAATTCCGCCCCTAAAGGGGTAATACGGGGGTTTAAAAATTGTATGGATAAACGATTTTAGTTGGACTTTTTATTTCGAAAGTTTGTATGATTACTTTAATAAATAAATAAAGAAACACGTTTTTCATATTTTTTAAAAATTCAACCCCTAAAGGGGTGAAAAAGGGTTTCGATTTTTTTTATGAAGAAACGATATAGATGTACTTTTTAACGCGAAACTTTGTAAGATTACTCTAATAAGCAAATAAGAAAACAGGTGTTTCATGTTTTTTCAAAATTCAACCCCTAAAGGGGTGAAACGGGGTTTCAAAATTTGTATGAATGAACAATATTAGATGTGCTTTTTATTTCGAAACTTTGTAAGATTACTCTAATAAATAAATAAGGTAACACGTGTATCATATTTTTTCAAAGTTCAACCCCTAAAGGGGTGAAAAGGGGTTCCAAAGTTTGTATGGAAAATCGATATAGATGTACTTTTTAATTCGAAACATTTTAAGATTACTCTTATAAACAAATAATCAAATAGGTGTTTTATGGTTTTTCAAAATTTCGCCCCTAAAGGGGTAATACGGGGGTTAAAGTTTGTATGGATAAACGATTTTAGATGGACTTTTTATTTCGAAAGTTTGTAAGATTACTCTAATAAATAAATAAGGAAACACGTGTTTCATATTTTTTGAAAATTCAACCCCTAAAGGGGTGAAAAAGGGTTTCCATTTTTTTATGAAGAAACGATATATGTAGATGTACTTTTTAATTTGAAACTTTGTAAGATTACTCTAATAAACAAATAAGAAAACAGGTGTTTCATGTTTTTTCAAAATTCAACCCCTAAAGGGGTGAAACGGGGTTTCAAAATTTGTATGAATGAACAATATTAGATGTGCTTTTTATTTCGAAACTTTGTAAGATTACTCTAATAAATAAATAAGGAAACACGTGTATCATATTTTTTCAAAATTCAACCCCTAAAGGGGTGAAAAGGTGTTTCGATTTTTGTATGGAGAAACGATATAGATGTACTTTTTAATTCGAAACTTTGTAAGTTTACTCTAATAAACAAATAAGAAAATGTTTCATGTTTTTTCAAAGTTCAACCCCTAAAGGGGTGAAACGGGGTTTCAAAATTTGTATGAATGAACAATATTAGACGTGCTTTTAATTTCGAATTCCTGTAGGAGTACTCTAATAAAAAAATAACAAAATGCGTTTTTCGTGGTTTTTCCAAAATTCAACCCCTAAAGGGGTGGAAAGGGGATATAAAATTATTATGAAGAAACGTTATTGATGGTCTTTTTAATTCGAAACTTTGTAAGGTTACTCTATTAAACAAATATGAAAATAGGTGTTTAATTTTTTTTTTTATTCTACCCCTAAAGGGGTGAAACAGGGTTCCACACTTTGTATGAATAAACAACTTTAGATGTGCTTTTTATTTCGAAAATTCGAAGGATTACTCTAATAAAAAAGTAAGAAAATACGTCTTTCGTGGTTTTTCAAAATTCAACCCCTAAACGGGTGAAAAGGGGTTATACAATTTGTTGGAGAAACGATACAGATAGACTTTTTAAATCAAAACTTTGTAATATTACTCTCATAATCAAATAAACAAATGGGTCTTTCATGGTTTTTCAAAATTTCGCCCTTAGAGGGGTAAAACGGGGTTTTAAAGTTTGTATGGATAAACGATTTTAGATAGACTTTTTATTTCGAAACTTTGTAAGGTCACTCTAATAAATAAATAAGGAAACACGTGTTTCATATGTTTTCAAAATTCCACAACTAAAGGGGTGAAAAGGGGTTTCGAAATTTGTATGGAAAATGATATAGATATACTTTTTAATTCGAAACTTTGTAAGATTACTCGAATAAACAAATAAGCAAATATGTATTTTGTGTTTTTTCACAATTCAACCCCTAAAGGGGTGAAACGGGGTTTCAAAATTTGTATGAAAAAACGATATTAGATGAACTTTGTAGGAGAACTTTAAAAACCATCTAAGCAAATATGTGTTTCGTATTTTTTTAAAATTTCACCCCTAAAGGCGTAAAAAGGGGTGTTTAAGTTTGTATGGAGAAACGATATTAGATGGACTTTTTATTTTGAAACTTTGTAGGATAACTCTAATAAACAAATAATTAAATACGTCTTTCGCGTTTTTTCACAATTCAACCCCTAAAGGCGTGAAAAGGGGTTTAAAATTTGTATGGAGAAACGATATTAGATGGAAATTGTATACTCTAATAAACATTTAGGCAAACCCCTAATGTGGCGAAAAGGGATTTAAATGATAATAAACAAATAAGCAAATGCATGTGTCATATTTTTCTAAAATCTACCACTTAGGGGGTGAGAAGGGGTAAATAACCCTAAAAATCAAAATAGAAGTCGCGCGCGACGGTTCCCGGACGTGAGAAGGCGCTAGAACCTCATTATAAATTCATCATTTGTCTCGTTAACATGCGTAGCGCAAGCACCGCGATCGTCACATCTTCACGCCTTAATTACTTAGTTGATCATCATGAAGTACATATTGACAGGAGTACCTACAGAGAAGGACGTTAGATACCTTTATATATTACACGCAAAAACTTACCACTTGACTGGGAAAAAGGGATCTATCTTAACCCAAATTTAACGCGTGCGAAGCCGCGGGAAACAGCTAGTGACTTAATAAATTGACTATTTCAATTACTCTCAATGTTATTTTCTCAGATACTTTTTATTGACAACCTAATAGTTAAATTCTTTACTTTCTATTATGTGATGTAAAGAGTAGTAACGAGATTTACTATCTCTGGGTTTTGCCGTTGCCGTACTTAAAGAGCGGGTTTTGCCGTCAATTGGAACTGACGAAAATTTAATGTAACCTAATCTACAACTGATCCTAACAAGGGTTGAACCAGAGAGAGCTTTTTTCCTTGAATATTAGAGCAAACTGAGGACTAACATGTTGTTATATATATTAGACAGTTTTTACGGTTTTTTTATTATCAAAATAAAGAATGGTTTCAAATGAATATAAGCAAATTAGTTATATTATAAGAACAGTAAAATCAGAATTATTATTCTGATGTATACCATGGAAAGTCTCAAAAATACTCGGTGTCTCACAAGCTTGAATTGGCAATGTCGATAATCTCAGAATCAGAAAAATGCATCAGGGTTACGGAACCCGGGATGTCATTCAACTACAACCTCGCGCATACCGGAAGGGTCAACACGCGATGGGTGAACGAAAGAGACTCTTAAAACTGTGGCCTTTGCCCCCCGTGAATATTGTCCTTCTAGTGATAGGTCACTAGGGAAAGGCCACTAGGCGGACATTATACACGGGGCAGAAGCCAAAGTCCTAAGAGACTCTTTCGATCACCCTGGATCGCGTTACCCCTCCGGATTGTAGTTGAATGACATTCCGGGTAGATAAAATGACTACTGTAGTTAAAACTGCACTGGGGTTGAGCGAGGTTTCTGCCCTCGCCTTCCACTTTGGATAATTATTACTGAATATAGCCAGATGATGAATTTTGGCTGAAACCCTATGTTCCCGCAAAAATATAACTTTATTCCGCCTTCAACTCTGTGGCACACATACGAATGCTAGACAAGATCTGAAAGGACTACAAAGTAAAACATCAACCTCTTCATTATCTTCCTTTAGCAATGTTGGCCATTAAAGGTTGTCAACTACTACGGGCGTACCCGCCATCCCAGGAAGTTATAACACCAACCCATGAAAGACATCGTGTCGTTCTGTCTGCCATGGAGTAAACTACTACGGGGACTAACACAGTCCACTGTCTAACTACGCCAATAGCCTGTAAGTGTCCAAGGCCCTACCGCGAGGCACAGGGAATTGAACTCAGCGGGACCACCCCACGCCTTCATCCTCCAGTCTGGTCAGAGATTCGAAGCCGCTTGCTTGGCCTCCACTTGATGTTACCGGTAATTAAGTTCGAATTTATCACGGACCATGGCGCTCTTTGCCGTTATTATCAAACAGGATCGGGTGGCCAGCGGATCGTTTCAAAGGTGGCTGACATTAGGAAACAGCTACCTCCGCTGCTTAGAAAACATGGGAGCTAATGGGCCCTTGCTGAGTTGGCCACGAAGACCCATTCTGTTTCAGGGTCGGTCACACTCACGGGTCAACACCCATCCGATGGCCTCCACGCATAGGGTGCGAGCCTGGGTAGGACACTGGGTCAACCAGTCTCCCCTGGGAATCAATCCTCTGGCGCTCCTGGACGGTCTGCGAACCGAGCGGCGCGGCGCAAGCCAATCGATTGTGCTCTCCGACTAACAATCGGGGGAGTCTGGGAACTGTATTGTTACCTATAGAGCGGGGGTAGTTGTCTACCTTACGGCGACTGCTCTTGAAATGACCATTGGCCATCCGATCCCGGTTCAGAGTCGGGCAAAGGACGCCTTGGTCCGCGACAGATGCGGTGCACTCCGTTTCACCGCTTCGTAAGGGAGAGGACCGCGCAAGCGACCTCGAACTCGGAACCAGTCGAGAGACCGGAGAAATCTGGTCACAATTGGAAGTGAGGGCGCGAGTATCTCGAGCCCGCCGGGTTTATTCCTGGCTCACTCGCGGTAAGGCGTTGGACTCTCACGGGTTGTGACGTTGCTGGACGTGGAATTGTACTGTCCAAAGTCTTCTACGTTCACTGTAGGGCGACAGAACGACTAATCGTTAAAACGTCCTGTGGTGACGGGCTCGCCCGTTGTAGTTGACACCGCAAGATGCTTAGAAAACATACGTTTTAAGACTCCTAGCAATCAATCGGCTGACGCTGCACGGTGCGCAAACCGCCCAGTGCCGCCCAGTGTTCCCCCAGATCGAATCTTAGTTCCTAACTCCCCTCGACTGGACTTACAGCCGCAGTCGGAATTCACAGAGACCTTTCCAGGTTAGACTTAAAAACACCAGCAGGCCATCAGTCCTAAGCTGCACGGTCCCATAAGCAGTTCTGGAGAATCTTATCCAGAAGCGGATAGAAGGAAGAGAAAGCCTACAATATCCTCGTGTGCGTGAGTGATTTTGTTGCCATTTT
Organism: Micropterix aruncella; assembly: GCA_944548615.1. Lineage (NCBI taxonomy): Eukaryota > Metazoa > Arthropoda > Insecta > Lepidoptera > Micropterigidae > Micropterix > Micropterix aruncella. Next base: position 22,675,300 of record OX155958.1, read on the forward strand.
CCAGTTCTCAGATTTGGCCTAGTTGGTAGAGGTTACAGTTACGGAAGTTACGGAAGTGGTTGTTTTCTGTTCAGAAATAATTCTTGAAGCCGGGAAATGCACTTTAAGCTGGAAGGCTTAGGCCACGGCTAAACCCAGAGAGCGCGATTGTCGCACGCTCTATCGATAATATAAAATAGTTTACTATGAATGGGCGGGAGAGCGTCAACTCTATAATATAGCCGGTCCCTGTCGACTTTCTGATATGACCAACCCTATACAACGTCTACTGTTTTCCGAGCGCACGATTATTTTTGCTCTCTGGTTGAGGGGGAGGGGGGCGGACGGACGACGACAAGATAGTATCCTTGGGCCGAATCGCTTTCTTATGTATATAAATGATTTTACAAAATCGGAACTCGATGCATGACAGGCAGTGTCATTTGCAGATGACACCATTTTCATTTTTACAGCAAAAAGACGTACGTAGAAAATGACTGAAGATGGACTGGGATTTGGTAATTTCGCAGAGAGTTAAAGACAACACAGTCTACAGTTTTGCTTCATTAACACGCCCGTAAGAGGCCAACGCTTAACCGCAAGGCAATGGGAAGTGAGCACAGCGGGCCAGCCTCACGCCCTTACTACCAGATTTGGACGGATTTCTCCGTCCCCCAGTCTAGGCACGGGTTCGAGGTCCCTTGCGCGGCCTCTACCTGACCTAAGCGGCTATTCAGTGTAAATCGGGTGGCCAAAGGATCAATAGAAGACAGCTACTCCTGCTGTCATCGGAAACATACAGCTCCAGACCCCATGGTTATTCGGCGGAATGCTGAAGCATGGCTTACAAGGCCTGGTACGCAAAATGCCCTGTTCAGCCAGATGTATTCCCCCGAATCGGCGATCTGCTGACCCCAACCGTCTCCGACCAGAATTACATCAGTGGCAGAAGCTCACAGCGGCCCTGACAGGTTAAGTCCCTCAACGAGGAGGATACCAGATAGAGCATTTAAACCGTGATTTGAGCAGGCCAGATGAACCAAGCTGCACGAAACCATTAGGAACAATTCGTCCATTGTCCAGGACGGCTTGAAACCTCCAGTTTTTTTATGCATTCTCAGTACTTCTTCGGGGCTCGGATAACCTTCGCTCCTTCGCCAATAATCAAATTGTCCATCTTACGATTTAATAAAATCCGCATCGCGAATTGTCGTTGTCATTCGCGCACATTCTTTTATACCTGTTCGGCAGCGTCATTTCCTCAGCGCTGCGCCGCGGGCGGTCGAACCTCCTTGCAGTAGCTTTTCATCTTCCTCGCTCGTTGCGTCTCTGTCGCGCCGCTGCCGCGCGCCCTACTGGCCTCGAGGCTTCGCCGCTCTTGCATCTCTGTCGCGCGCCGTCCGAGATGTTCTCGACCCCGAAGACGATGCCTTCGGCGTTGCCAATGCAGCCAAATTAGTGATGTCGTTATTTGTATACAGGTTGAGTTTTTGATTAGTGACATCCTTATAGTGGTTGAATCAGTACGACGAACTAAGCGACTTTTGATAAAAAAATTAGGAAAACAAAAAAAACAAAGTATTTAAGTTCTTTTAGTTTTGAAAAATTGTTTTTTTCCTAAGCTATGACCACGATGCGCTATCTAGCAATAGGTAAAATGTCACTAATATTATTTCTTCGCGATATTTTACCTTCCACTAGATGGCGCAGCGCGCTCAACGCTTCTCAAACTTTTCTTCAATAGATATGACCCGCCTAGGTACAGGACAGTACAGTCCTAGTTGGATGAGCACTGAGCATTTGTTGCATTTGCGTATTCAATTTTTCCGATTTACTTTATAACATTGGTAACAATGTGGCTATATGTATTAACATATATGAATATAGTACTAAATAAATAAAATGAATAAAATGTACAAATTTGCAAAGAAAACGTTTCTTTTTTGTGTTTTCTTTAAAAAAATTACTAAAAGTTGCTTACTTCGCTGTAATATTTTAATCACTACAAGGATGTCACCAATTAAAAACTCCCCTGTATAAGATTTCAGGCCCGTTTAAAACAAGGCTGCGTTATTAGGTAAGTTAAAGGTTGAACTAAATGTAAGCCACGAACGTTATGTAAACGGATTTTTACTCATCGATTCATTTACGTTTAAATTTGAAGGATAACGGGCAATAACGATCAATATAAACTTTTTGATTTTTTTAATAATTTAATTTTAACATAAAAAAATAAATTTTAGCAAGAGTTTAAGTTCGGAAAAAACTGTTTCGTTTTAAAATCGAACTTTATTTGAGTTTCTAAATTTTTTTTTATTAAATTAAGCCTCAGAAAAAGCGAATACTATAATATAAAACTAACATTATGAAAAGAATATTTGTGTTTATAAAATAAAGATATTTTACTTAAATTATACCTCAGAAAAAAAGTTAAAACGGGAAAGTTATTGGCCTCGATCAGTATTTTCCATCACAGTTCCTCCTCATCGTCAACCGGAGGGTCATCGAAGTACTCCATTTCTGAACCAGCCGGGAAATAATGATCATGGTCCAACGTCACTGCGTGGACCTTGATCGTTCTTTCCCGTCACACGTTTTCTTCTCCCTTAATTTAAGGTAAAACTATGATATTTTCTTCGAAAATAGATTCATATTTCTATTTGTTTGGGAATAGGCCTCAAGATAGCATTGGTATCTCATTTTCACAAAAAAACTGACATTGATAATTTTCCTTTTAACCGTCATCTACTCGTACCTATATATGATCATATCAGATTGGCGTGAGGCGCATGAAATGTGAAAGCCGCTTATACAATGGGCTCGATTGCGTTTCATCGTGAGCTAATATCGGAAAATAGGGAGCTCATGCAGTTGCAGTTGTGTATGTAAGGGTCGGTCAATCTCACGGCTCAACACTCATCGGCAGCCTCCGCGCAGAAGTACGAGCCCGAGTAGGACTCTCGCCTGTGGGCTAATAACAACTACCCCCGCTCTATAGCGGGGGTAGTTGTTAACCTTACGGCAACTGCTCTTGAAACGACCAATCAGCTACTCGATACCGTGTGAAGAGCCGGGCAAAGGATGCCTTGGTCCGCTATAGATTCGGTAGACAACTGGTGCCAGCATCCTGGAGCCAGCTTACTACCAGAATCTTTTTGCCAGAATCCTACTGCCAGCATCCTGGTGGAGACTGGTATCGCCTTCCTGGTGTCAGCCCTGTGCCAGCATCTTGGTTTAACCTGGTGCCAACATCCTAAAGTCGGCCTGGTAGCAGCATCCTGGAGTCAACGAAGTGTCATCATCCAGGTTTTAGCCCAGTGCTAGCATCCTACTGCTAACCTGATGCCAGCATTCTGAAGCAGGCCTTGTAGCATCCTGGAGTCAAGCTAGTGTAACACCAGTACCAACATCCTGGTTCTAACCTAGTGACGACTTCGTGATGCCAGACTGGTGCCTTGATGTTCCATGCCTTTTATCAACATCCTGATGGCTAACTGGTACCTATATTCTAGTGTCAGTCTGATGCCGGCATCCTGGTGTCAGCATGATACCGGAATCATGGAGGTAGCCTAATGTCAGCATACAGGTAGCAGTCTGGTGCTAGCATCATAATGACAGCCGGGAATCACCCTGTTTAAACCCTATAACCTCCCCACACCCACAAGTAACTGCCCGAATTTGACCAATTACATTTATATGGCATTTTGTATGAAGCAAACCGACTGCTGTCGGTAAGTTGGTTCGATCCACCGATATCGGTTACATATTGATACGCAAAATGTATATTGAGCAAACCGACAGTTTTACTCATATTTTACTTTTACTCGAGGGTCTCATATCGAAACTGCCTTTACAGATTCCCTAATCTTTCAGTGTGACTTTGGCTGAACTAAAACGCATCGAAGGAAAAACGCAGTAACCTAACTTCACACTACTATAGTATAAATTCATATCAATTTTAGGTTTTTCCTTAAATAACCTTAAATTAATTTCTAACGTAAGTTATTACTTTGCTTATATGTATAATATACAAAGAGGTACTTAAATGGTTAAAAAATATATCAATATAATAGTTTTCAGATCCTATATCAATAAAATAGTTTTGGGATCTCTATGTTCAATCAACCTGCAGTTAAACGGATTAGGGGCCGATAAGGAAGGAGGGTTGGTGCTAAAGCTTACGCTTGATTACGTGGGTGAGAGGGAGGGGGTGCCCGTCCTGATTACGTAATCAACTTTGGTCACCGCATCGCAATTTTTTGGCTTAAACCTTTGGGAAATGCTGCAGTTCTGTACCGATGATACGCCTTGGCGCGATGTGCTTGATAGTTCACGCTGTCGTCTGCGATTGAGTGGCCCGCGCCTGTTCCTGCTTTGGCTGGCAAGCCGGTGGCCGCTCTGCGTTGCGGCGGCACGGCACGCTGCAAGTATGGACTAGCGCGCTGCTGCGCGCTCCAACTCGATCTTTGAAAGAATAACGTGGATATGTGGCCCAGCAACAATGGAGATTTACACATGGAGTTTCTCGGTACGTACGCCAAAACGTTTTCACGCCTCTCTGATTGATTTAGATTTAAAATGCCCTTTAAATGTGCATTTTGAAATATTTTTTTCTTTAATACCTTTTTCACTGCGGTCTGACGATTGGGATGTGTAAAATAAACCAAAGAGTTTGAGATTTTGTAAATACTCATATAAAGTAATGTTTTTGTCTATTTTTTTCTACCTACCGTCTTTAAACTACAAACTCTGGGTTCACGGTTCTTCACATTTTTCGCAAATTCGGTTGATTACGTAATCTGGGAGGGGGGGTCAGGCCGCTGATTACGTCTGTTGACATGGAGAGGGGGGGAGGGGTCGAAAATCCCATAAACGTGATTACGTAATATTTTATTTCTTTATTTTATTAGAATTATGAAATTAACCATTTACAATAAGTATAATATTAAAACAAATGGTAAAAACTTTCCTCTTTCATTCACTGGCTAGTGCTGCCCAACTGGGATATACCCGTTCCAGGGCAAGCAATTTATATTTTTACATTTAAAACGAAGGTCGATGAACCAACCAAGCACAATAATTATAATAAATATATATAATAATATTTTTTTAATAAAAAATGCAATATTATATAAGAAATAGAAATACTAAATACATTAGAATACACATATACACACATACATATAAACACAATATATGTAAAGTCAACTTCAACTTATTCTACTACATCGATCATGGCATGGATATATTAATGCTCTTCTTGCAACAGCCATTTATTTATTTTGCTTTTAAGCAAATGACAATTGGGGCTGGTTTTTATGTCACTGCTTAATTTATTATAAAGTCTTGTAGCTATGAAAGAGTAGTGTCGCTGTCCGAAAGTCGTCTTCATCCTAGGTACATTCAAATTATCACTCAGGTGTTGTCTAGTGGGTTTCGTGTGCGTAATAATAAAATATTTATTTTGTTTGGCCACGAAAACCCAACGTAGTGCAGTTTTAATAAATAATAACCTAGCATCCAAAACTTGAGCCTCTTTAAAGAGTTCATTAGAAAAATATGGTTTGATTGATATGGTTTGCGATGCAAGATTTTTAAAATACATTTTGCGCAATATGTGGATTGACTTGAATTGAAACCGATTAACTTGAAATTTGAGGGTTAAAATAAGCGGTATAATTAATAAAAAGTCAATGTTTAGTCACAGAAGGATTCCTTCGAATGGAATCGATCTTCCTTGCATATACCGACGCACATGATGAACTGGCAAATACCTACTTATAATTCTTATACCTACTTATACATAGGATGTGTTCAATCTCTCCCAAATCAACCATAGTATGTTAATGATGTGTATATGACATAATTATAAAGTTATTGTAAATTAATAAATAAAAATAAAAAATAAATGTATTATATTTTGTTTTTAATTGGCTTAGTATCCAAAGCGTAATGGACACTTTAGTTCCTAACAACAATTTCCGTATTTTTATAACAGTGGAAAACATATATGCAAAGGATTTTTAGTTCGAAAAAAGTACAGACGACAAGCGGTTACAGGGATAAACTCTGCAACTATATATTTATAAATTAAACCCCACTTATTTTCTTTAAATTTTGAAGTAGGTATACATAATTGAAGTATACATTTTAAGGTATATTTCCGTTACTTACTTTATATAATATAATTTAATAATGGGTTGTGTTATTGCTGCTTTACACTTATCGGTTTGATAACACTAAAGTGGCGATAATAATATCATTTAAATCCTCGCGGTGTGACGATTAATGAAATGTTTTTCCTCTACTGGCAACGTCGATTTGTTGAGTGTTGATTACGTTTAGGAGTTTGGCGCCCAGTCGAACCGCGGGTTTCGAGGCGAGCGGTCGCCTGACGGGTGTCGTCGGAATTCCTTCCTCAGATCGCGCCGGTATTCTCGTACGTACGGACGGTGACATATCGTAAAGTACGTTTAGTATTTTTTTTTAATCTGATATCACAGTGATTTTGCGGTGTTGACGTGCAGTGATCGGAGTGTTTTGTTTTTTTGAAATTTTCATTATTTTGGTTTTGTGTCGTCGACCTTTCGTGTGCTTCCAGCCCGATTGGGATGCTGCTTGACAGACAGAAACCAGTTCTCAGATGAGATACGTGCAAATAACGTGTGCCAACTGCCACTATACTCTCGGATGCTGATTGGAGCTTCTTTTCGCAAATCTGATTGAGTTACGAGGTGAGATCTGCTACGAGCTATCTTGAATAATTTCGACCAGCAAGATAGAACTAGCTTTAGATCGCACCTTTACTCTACTTAATATCGATATTCGATGAAGTTTCTAGATATGACACTAGCCGTGTTGCCATAAACTAACCTCCACCCCACCCCACCCCCTTCCTCGATACTTATGCAAAGTTTCATGAGATTTAAAAACTGTGGATTCAGCTTAAGAGGGTTGAATGGGTATGGGAGTAGATTTTTATAAAATAATTATTATTGGCTTGGGAATACAAGGAGACCACGTATTTTATTAACAGATTCCGTAAGCTAAAACTGCGTGTATATTTCTTTTAATAATAATCAATCGATGAACATTTGTCCTGGCAACACGTGGACGAGGTAAGTCGTAAAATATTTGCTAGTTTTCACCCTCTGCAAACACTCAGAAGATTTCTTCCTATGGACACAAAAAAATCTCTTGCACAGTCTCTCCTCTTGCCTCTCCTTGACTATGCAGATGTGGCTTATCTCGATTTATCAGAGGAACTGCTCAACAAACTTGAACGTTTGCAAAATGTATGCATACGATTCATCTTCGGTCTACGTAAGTATGATCACGTGTCCGACTATAGGGCACTGTTAAAGTGGTTGCCAATACGCCAAAGAAGAAATGTTCATATACTGGCTCTCCTATATCGTGTACTCACCCAATTAACACCATCCTATCTCCAGGAGCTTTTTGAACCACTAAGTTCCCACGGTCTCGTACTTCGGTCAGCCTCTGACAGTTTATTAAAAATTCCGAGTCATAATAGTGATTTCTATTCCTATTCTTTCTGTGTCCATGGTGCAAGACTCTGGAACGATCTCCCAGCAAATATACGAAACTCGCCTTCTTTACCATCGTTCAAGACTCACCTTAAGGATTACTACCTTTCTAAGAAGTAACCAGTTCTTCCCTTTCTCTCCTGTTCCTCTCCCAATTTCCTCTCCTCGGGCACTATTAGTCTTAAATTCTTCCACTTGTCTGTATGTTATGTAATAATCTTTATTTTCACTATGCGCGCATGTACCACTATGTTTAGGTTAGCTGTAAGACATTGCCATGTGGCAATAAGCTCGCCTTTTTTGTATACTTTTTTAAGTGCAAATAAAGCGTTTATTATTATTATTATTAAAAGGAGTGAAATTGACGTCTATGCTAAGCTTAACACCTTATTTCAAAAATAAAATATACGAAATGTCACTTGGTCTCCCTTATTTCCGAGCTTCCAGTTGTATTATCCCAAAGGAAAATTATAACCCAGCCGAGAATCTAGCCCAAATCCTTAAAATGGCGACCTAATACACACACACACACACACACACACAAAATTAAAAATTAAAAGAAGATTAGCAGATCGGTTATTAGGAAAGCAAGTTTGCGTATACATTAGCGTGATATAGCCTGTTTTGCTACATCTAGTACCTACCTACTCGTATATTAAGCAGAGCAACAGAGTAAATCTTATCAATCTACGTAGATGAATCAAACCGACAAACCGATTTTCTATACTTCTATACTAATATTATAAAGAGGTAAAGTTTGGGACGTTGTAGGGAGTAATCTCTGGATCTGCCGAACCGATTTTAAAAATTCTTTCACCAATAGAAAGCCACGTTTTTTGTGAGTGTCATAGGCTATATATTAATTCGAAAAATGAAAAGACTTTTTCGTGGTAGTCAGATTTGCAAATAACTCGGAGAAAAAACGGTCGAACGAAAACGTTTTTAACTAACGCTGCTTTAACGATGAGAGACATATGATTAAGTTATAGAGAAGTGCTTGATAGAGCTTGATAATGCCTACAAAAAAGTCAGCAGACAGCATATGTCTTAATTTTATATTCAAGTCACAAAAAGTAGTTTTTATATTAAAAAAATAAGTGAAATCGTTAGGTCATGTTTATTGGTCATATTATCAACAATTATGAATTCATATCAAAATAAGTAAATTTATCGTCTCAAGTGTTTAAAACAAAAAACTTTTCCCTTTTACTGCGTATAATTTCACTTTTACTGCATAAATGGTTAAAGAGATAAGACACTCACAAATAAGACACTCACAAGGAGACACTCACAAATACCGGTAATATAGTCAAATTGTCATGCAAATACATACATACATATGCAGTAAAAATATAACCCTTCTTTTGGCAGTCAGGAAATAAATCGTAGCACTCAGTATTAACCAAACCACACTCATAATTTCATCACAAGTAAAAAGTTTTACCGCCCAACGAAGTGGGCACGGGTCAGCTAGTTCTAAATATTATTGTTTATTTTTATCTTCTATATTAAATCTACGAAAACCCTTGTTTATTGGTTCTATTTATTCAAATCAGTACGTATCTAAGTATATATACTAACTTGTATATTTTTTGTGGTGGCAAATGTGTTGAAATAGATATTCAAAAATTTCTTTATTAAATCTATAATGTTACATATATTTTTAAATTCAAAGCCACCCTAACTAGGCCTCGCCTGTACTAAGGTAGGCTTAACATAAAAGAAGGTAGAGTGGTTTTCGTAATTGCTGTATTATCTTTGTATATTATTATGTTAAATTTAAGAAGATAGATGTGTCTCCAAAATAATAAAGCGTAATACTATTAAATTTAAGTATATAAATATACATGAGTCTGTAAATAATATATACATAAGTATATAAATATACATAGATGAGTTTTAATCCTTATACAGGCTGAGTTTTAATTAATCAAAATCCTTCAAGGGGGTGAATCAGTATGAGCAACTAAGCAACTTTTGATTTAAAAAAATGGATTAAAAACAATTAAATATAGGTATTTATATAAATAAATATAGGCTGGTATTACTGCACGGCCTTTTTTTTCTGTGGGTGAATCAGTACAACGTAGTAAGCAACTTTAAAAAAAAAAAATGGAAAAAACCAAATAAAAAAAATTTTTATGGAAAAAAAATAATTTTTTATTTTTTATTTATTTCAAATTTTCGAAGAAGTTGACTCTTAAATAAAGGTTTGAAAGTGTTCGAGCGCGCTGCGCCATCTAGCGGTAGGTAATAAGTCGTAAATAAACAATATCAGCGGCATTTTACCAACCGCTAGATATCGCATCGTAATCACAGCTTTTCATACGATTTAATCATAAAATAAATAAAACCAAATTAAAAAAATATATATTTTTTAGTTTTAATTTTTTTTTTTATTCCAAAGTTGCTTACTTTGTTGACTGATTCACCCACAGAAAAAAAAGCCCGTGCAGTAATAACAGCCCGTATATTTTATCAATTAAAAATATATGACTGTAAACTAAAAGTTTGATAAGCGATTGAGCGCGTTGCGCTATCTATCGGTAGGTGAATTATCGCTAATAAACAATACTAGCAATATTTTAACTACCGCTAGATGGCGCATCGTGAAAAAAAATATTTTTTTTTCATTTTTTTACTTACCTATTCGTACTAGCACACCCCTTTTAAGGATGCAGGTTAATTCAAACTCATCCCGTATAGATAACGTCACATACTTAGCCTAGATACCTTCAATAAAATTCTATTAAATCCACTTTTTAAAATTTAGCATGACCGGCTTTAACGTAACAATATGAAATGGTGAATGGTAATAACCACGTTTTGTAAGTAGGTTAACATACATAATTAATCGTTTTATTTTATTAACCTTTTTCCAGTCGTTTGCTATGATGCCATATCTTTTTAGATCTAGTCCAGTTACTAATAACGGTATTAAAATTTAATCCAAGCGGGACATTGTTTTTTATTAATATATTTTTGGTTCTCTTTGATATGAGGTAGGTAACTTTCTTACTTATACAACATACGAGCTTTGACGAATATAATGAATATTTGTATGATTTGATTATAAATGTGCTTCTTTCTAAATGTTATCAAATATTCACTGATTCTAGTCGAAGTCTATACAGCGAAAAAGAAGTTTTTTTTGTTATGCCTACCATTATGTTTTAGCTAAAAAGAAAAAATACTATTAAGTTCGTAATTATAATTTCAAATAAGGCAATAATTAAAGCGTTAGAGCAAAAACATACTATTGATATTAGTAATTATACCGTCACCAGGTACGAGACAACGAAAAAATTGCCTCAGTCGTAGTAATGTTATATAATAGCTACTTTTCAATACTAAAAGCATTTTAAAGGTACTTAAAATCGGCATCAAATCATAGAAAAATCACCTTGCTTCATAGAACGTAATTGACACAAATTAGAAGTATTATACCTGAGTAATTTGATTTTAATTTTCAAAAATTTTATAAATCTAAAAAAGAGGTTAGTCTAACAAATGGGTTTTACACAAATTAAACCTAAAAATAAATAGTAGAAAACAAATATGCCTTGCCCGTAAGACCTTTCGTCTTACTGTAGAATAAAATATGGATGCATGTCATTCATTCTTCCTTGCTAATTGAAAACCTGCAACGTGCACGATTAGACTTTCTTCAAATATCTGATAATGTATGATAAGGTGTTTAATAATAATGATAATACTATTGTGCGGTTTGATAAGGTGTCTTCCATGGAAGTCGCGACATTTATAAATGACATTAAGTAAAATACGATTGGGAATGGTGGCATATAACCGCTATCATAAACCAGTGCATTTAAATCTGTCAAGTGCCACGTCAGTGGGAAATTTCAGTGATTCGCCCGATTCCAAAGAAAACACCTGTTTCCAATTTTAATGATCTTCGCCCTATCAGTATTCTTCCTTGCCTTTCAGAAATCCTGAAGATGGCTATTTATTCACAAATGCTTCCTTTATCGAGGAAAATAATCTGCTTACTGATTTCCAGCCTGGCTTTCGCCACACCTCTACTGGCACTGGCTCACGTCACTAATGTGTGTATGTCCAACATGGATAAAGGCAATGCTACTGCCCTCATACTTTTAGATTACAGTAAGGCCTTTGATTCTCTAGACCAGGGGTTCCTAAATTTTTAAGGTAACGGAACACTCCCCAAATTTCTTTTATTTTATGGAAGCCTATATCAAATGATTACAAATAAACGACACTTTAATTTGAATAATAAAAAAGCTTTTATTAAAAAGATTTTAAAAGTGAACGCTTTCATTCTTCACTTTCAATCGTTCCTTAAAAAAACATTAATTATCAATGCTATTAGTTTCGTCGTCAATGCTATCAGCGCCACCTGCATTTCTGGCGCCTAAGGCTTACTATGGACTAGAGGAATTTAATACCATTTATAATCAATGCTTTAGGTAACAATAACTGTTAATGAGACACTAACACAAGCTGAGAAGTCGCTGTATTCCATATTATCTCCATCGATATATACTTTATATCGATGATTACCTCCCTATTCTATACTTGTATATGCACCTTTTCCTCTATTATTGAATGTAGATGACTAACTGGCTTTTTCGGACAATTTGAATAATATTTGGTGTTTTCTATCGATTATACTTTATAGCAGAATCTTCGAATCTTAGCCTACATTATTTTTGCTGAAATTCAATTTAAATTAATGAATATCTCAGCACAGTCGTTAAAGTTTGTTTTCGGAGCGTCTGCATCTATTCCTGGAATAAAGCGCCATTCGGAGCATCTACCTACCGACTGCAGAGCACTCAGAGCAGTCGGAAATATCTCGCCACTTGGTAACTAGTTTCTTTTCATTATGAATTCTCCTGTTACAAATATATCTGCATAATAACGAGATTCGAACGAGTAACCGGTTGTTTTAACAAGGCTCGCGTCTTTGAACTTCTGACATTCTTACATATATCTAAGCGGATCAATTATGGTGTATAAATTAATATTCAATCGATTATGCTAATTTGTAATAGATTACTCATTATGAAATTCTGAGAGAGAAATTTTAACAGCCGAATTGATCTAATTTAGAAATAGGGAGTTGCTCGTGTAATAAATAAACCAGCTGTGGACGTTTTTATTGACGTTCTTGATTAGACCATATTTTGATAAATAATAGGTTAAGAAACACTGGAAAACAAAAATCCATTTTTCGAAATGCAACTACACAGATTTTGATTTTGATATAGACATAAATTTTGAAAAATATATTTTTTTTTGAGAAACCTAATTGAGTTATTATCGGAATGTCACTAAAGACATGCAAGAGTCCCTTCTCGTAAGGGTGATATTGGTATTCTTACAAATTATCCGGCCATAAATTATATATGTATCGGTAGATAAAGACCCAAGGTACAATAAAAATAAATATTTATACAGCTATTAGAAAGCTAATGACTCTGCCATAAATTTTATATAAGATGAAAAAATAATATATCACGTCTCTTAGTATAAAAGCAGACTTCATTGACTTCAAATACGTGAACGAAGAAACATGCATATTCTATCCCTTCTTTATAACATCCTCAACAATCTTACCGCTATATGAAATCGAAGACTATCGCGGTTGTTTGACATTATAAATAGGATAGAAAACGAATCGTTTTCTATCCTATTTATAGTCATACCGCTCCCTCCTATCTAACCAAAAAAATTCAATCACTTAGGAAGTCATGGTCTTTCACTCCATTCAGGGTCAGGATAAAATTGCGATTCCCACTCATAATCCTTCTTTTTTTACTTATTCCTTCACCGTGCATGCAGCTAGACTATGAAACCAGCTCCCATCAAATATCAGAAACGCACCAACGGTTTCTACTTTTCAAGTGTCTCTGAAAAAGCATTTCATGTCCCTAAATTCCTAGTTATCCTGCGCATCATTCTTTTCTCTCCTATTATTTGCTCCTAGAGAATATTCCAAATCCTAATTATATTTAAAAAATGGCATTTTTGTTACTTGAGTAATTTTTGGTATAACATGTAATAAGTTTTTTTTGTTTGTTTTATCTATTGGCACCTAAATTCTTACACTTCCACGAAGGCTGGCTGTAAGAGATTGTATTTTAGGCAATAAGTCTGCCTTTTGTATGTCTTTTTTTTCTTTAAATGTGCAATAAAGAATTTCTTTCTTTCTATCTATCTATCCTAAGCAAGAATTTGGTGTAGTGTTCGCAGTTTGAACGCATGTTCATATTACGAGCTCTGGCAACCCGAATCGCGCTAATATATTAGAGATCTGATGACTCTGCCATAAATTATTTATGAGATACCATACATTATATTGGGTCCTTACCTATGACGTTGATGTTCTATAAAGAAATTTTAGGCTTAAACTTTGTATGAAAAATATGTATTTAATTAATAGAAATATTGACCCCTATTATCTATGCAGATTTGTCATTTTAGTGGTAGTTGCTTTCTATGCTGTAAAACTCTTGTGTACAGAAACCAATGAATGATTTGAAGGCGTTTTTCACCGACTCTTCAAAGTTGATTTTTTTCCCTTGTAAAAAGTTATCTAAATTCTGAAAAAAAAACTCTTTTGGAGCAAGGTCTGACAAGCAAGGTGGATGACCAAGAGTCACCAGCCGTAATTCCTGCAACTTTTCGACTGTTTACAATGAAATCTGTGGTTATATACCTACGTGTCATGCAGAAGCAGTGGCGATGAGCGATTAACCAGGCTCGGTTATTTAAGCACGAGCTTCTCCATCATTGTTTGCAGTTCTTAATAGTAGACAATTACGGTAACTGTATAGCCAGACGGCAAGAAGCTCTAATAGAAAACAACGGCACATGATCTCATATTTAAAAAAAAATTCAACTTTACCATGGTTGCACAAACGAAAATATTTGAGCATAAAAGAAAGGACGGAAAGACAAATAAACAGCTGATTCTAAAAAAAGAACAACATGACGTTGAACTAAAATTTATTTGAATTTGAAATTCTAACTCAAACCCAATTCATCCAAATTCATAGTGTGAAAAAACGGCAATTTCATAGGTAAGTACCAAATATATACTCTTATATATTGAAATATTGAGATATATAAACATAAATATTTTTTTTCCATTCGGATATATAAATCGAGGTGTGATGTAGTAGGGCGGTGTCGATTACAACGGGCGAACCCATCACCCCAGGCTGGTATAACGATATGTGATCGTTCTTTCAGCCGTGGGATGAACATAGAATAGTCATGTAATCGCTAACCACAGGTATATAAAAAGAAAAATCTTTTTATAATATCAGAGTCCCAGAGTTAAAGAACACTCCAAGTAAATTGAAAATATTTCGAAGTTTACTAGTTTTATACTAAAATTCGGGTAAAAGCACATATAAAAACTATGCAATGTGATGTTTAGGGTAAGATAACTGATAATTAAAACATCAAATAAATTAAAACTTAAAAAACTGTAGTACTTATATACAAAATATTCTGGTTAAATCAATTTTTAAGCCTCTTGCAAAATTTGTTTAACTGACTTATACATAGAAAACTTAGAGACAAGACAATCTACTGCTTAGCT
Organism: Micropterix aruncella; assembly: GCA_944548615.1. Classification (NCBI taxonomy): domain Eukaryota; kingdom Metazoa; phylum Arthropoda; class Insecta; order Lepidoptera; family Micropterigidae; genus Micropterix; species Micropterix aruncella. Next base: position 22,690,420 of record OX155958.1, read on the forward strand.
CCGCCAACCAGCCCGTCAGAGGCTAACGCCTTACGGCGAGGCACCGGGAAAGGTACCCAGCGGGCTGCCTCGCCCCCTGCCTACTAGTTTGGAAGGATATCTCCGTCTGGATTTAACCTTCGGGATACCTTCTGCCTCCTGACTTGTTGAAGGAACGAGGTCGCTTGCGCGTTCCTCTCCTGTATGAAGCGGTGATACGGTGTACACCTAAAATATGGCGGACCACGACATCCTTTGCCTGGCTTATTTATCCGGGATCGGGTGGCCGAATCGTCGTTTCAAGAGCAGTTGCCATAAGGTTAACAGCCATCCTCGCTCTATAGGAAACATTACTGTTCCCAGACTCCCCCGGCTGTTAGTCGGAATGCACAATCGATTGGCTGACGCCGCACGGTGCGCAAACCGTCCAGGAGCGCCCGAAGGTTGACTCCTAGGGGATACTGGCCCGCAGGCCAGCGTCCTACCCTGGCACTCCCTTCTGCGTGGAGGCCGCTGGATGCGTGTTGACCCGTGCGTTTGACCGACCCTATACAAATGGGTCTTGGTGGCCAAACTGCAACAGGGCCCATTAGCTCCCAGAGGTGTGATGTGGCCGATCAAATTCATTGGCATTTTAAGGTACTTTCAGTAAGGTACTTACCGTCATCTAAAATAGATTCTCTTCTATGTACCATCGCCGAGCCGGCAACACACGGCTGCCGTTGAGCGTCATTCATTGTTACCGGCACTGTTAAAAAAATCATGTTTAATCACGTTATTATCTCAGAAATAAATCGGAGATAATAAATGGGACGTTCATTTCCGGACGGCGAATAAATGTGGCGTTCACGTTCATCAGATCATTTCAAGATAGAGGCGTTGTCAAATACGGAATGTTGCTAAAAATTCATGGACTGAATTCAGAAAAATGCTCAAAAAGGCTTTTCCTGTGAAAATCATGTAATCGCTAACCACAGGTATATAAAAAGAAAAATATTTTTTTAATCTCAGAGTCCCAGAGTTAAAGAACACTGAGTAAATTGAAAATATTTCGAAGTTTACTAGTCTTACACTAAAATTCGGCTGAAAACACACATAAAAAACTATGCAATGTGATGTTTAGGGTGGAACCCTTCCTTAAAGATAACTGATAATAAAAACATCAAATAAATTAAAACTTAAAAAACTGTAGTACGTATATACAAAAAAATCTGGTTAAACCAGTTTTTGAGCCTCTTGCAACATTTGTTTTACTGACTTATACATATAGGCGTTCTAATTTAACCAATTCATAATATTAGAAGGATTAAGGACGTTCAGAAGCGCTTTTTACGGTCACTCAATCATCAGTACCGGCTAGGTCTCACCACGTATGAGGAGCGGAGCGGATACCCTTCAACAGAATGGAGTTCCTTGTCAATCACCGTCTTAACGATGACATAGTCTTTTTATAAGACCTTACTACGCGCCTTGAGTGAGTTTTTCATTTTATTTTCGACGCCCCTGTAGCTCTTGCATTCGTTCGACACTGCACTTTTAATGCTTGTTTCATGCCTTTGAGCCGTATAAGAATCTTTAATTATATTATGATTTTCAATTTATATCAATTTTCACTTTTATTCCGGCGAGTATTATATATATTGACTTAATTTAAGTCCTGTTAGTGCTTGGAGACCTATTTAGCTCGCGGAGCACTACGAGGATGTAAATTGAGTCAATAAAAATAGTCGCCGGAGTATGAGTGAAAATTGATACAACACCAGGGACAACGTCCACAACATTTACATTGCATTACATATATTACATACATTACATTACATACGTTACATTACATACAGTACATTACATACATTACATTACATTCATTACATTACATTACATATAATACATTACATTACATTACATTACACACATTACCTTACATTTATATTACAACATTTAAAACGACACCAGGATCAAAGTCCTAAATCAACGCGTTTCCGAGCTACACTAACTTAAAATTCTACACAAAGCTAATTCGTGACTATCACACGTCTACCCTTGCGATAACTCGTAGGTATTAGCAATTCAAATCCGATGGTATTTTGTCACACAGGAATGTTCGACTACTGTAACGAGTGAATGGTTTCGTGCAGTTCACGCCATAAGATCCATTGTGTTTCTAGGGTCGGTCCAACTCACGATTCAGCTCCTATTCAAGAGCCTCCTCAAGTGAGGGACTACCCCCGAAAAGGACTCTCGCATCCCAGGCCTCACGTCTGAATGATCAGTTTCCCCTAGTATTTTCTACCGGCGCTACTGGAAGCTCTTTCAAGCCAGATGCATGGTGAAAATATCTGAAAAAGAAACATCGCTTTTACTGTATAGAGAGTTTGTGCAGAAGGTGAGTGAAGAGAGTAGTACCCTATGATGCGAACGGTATCGGTATTTGGTAGCGAACGGTACCGTGCAGCTTGAGCCATAAGATCCATTTTGTTCTCGAATCGGCCAAACTCACGATTCAGTTCCTATTCAGAAAGGCTATCCCGAGTAAAACTCTCGCGTATCAGGCCTCTCGGCTAGTTTGTCGGTTTCTCCTGGTGGGGTTGCCTCCCAGCGCTACTGGGCGGTTTGCGCACCGCGCGGCGTCAGCCAATCGGCTGTACATTCTGACTAATTACTGAAGAAGTGTTGCTACTATGAAAATAAACTGTCTCCTAAGCAGCGTGGATGGATCTTGACCTGTCCTCTTCCACTCTGTAAATGACCAATCGGCTATCTGATCCTGAATTCAGAGCCGGGCAAAAAATGCCATGATCCGCGATAAATTAACTTGAATCACCGCTGAACATACGGCAGGTCGAGGGCTGCGCAAGCGACCTCGAACCCGTAACCAGTCAGGAGGACGGAGGTATCCTGATGGTTAATTCCGGACAGAGATATCCTGCCAAAACTGGTAGTCAGGGGGCGAGGCTGCCCGCTGATTCACCTTCCCGGCGCCTCGCCGTAAGGCGTTGGCCTCTGACGGGCTGTTGACTTTTCTGAACGGTAGGCTTTTATCCTAATCTCACGGGAGAAAGAACGATCGTTATCGTTAAAACTTCCTGGGGTGACAGGTACGCCCGTTGTAGGCGGCACCTCCAAGGCCACGTCAAAATTAAAATGTGATGTTATTTTAGTAGTATTCGCCTTGACTTATTCCTTGTTCGACTTTACAGCTCTTAGCATTCCGTAGGCCCCCGCTTGCTTCTCGCAAGCGGATACTTATCTATAACTTTGTCCAATACACGTTTTCGTATGCGGACATCGTTCGCGGTTCCAGAGATAATTAAGGCTCGTTTATTTTCGGCACGTAGTGTAAGTTTATTTATGTAAGAAAAAAGAAAGAAGGAGTGGGGGGAGGGAGGAGGGGGGCTGGAGAAGTAAAGAAAACATTCACGCACGAAGAATGTAAACAAACCGCTTTTATAAGGTTTCCGCTTATAGATTATTGTTATACCCGTTTTGATAGAAACCACAAAGGCGTTGCCCTCTCTATTAATATCGATACATTTACCAGCTGTTACGCAAAGAATATTTCTTGAAAAAATGTTACAGAAATGATTTCTTTTTAAAAAACTCGTGATTAATAATTAATTTATCCAAAAAAAATATCATGGCCAAGTGACAGGTCAAAGGCGTTCCCTATTGAAGTGATATCTTAATAAATATAACTCAAAATTTACCACTTTTTCATCCAAATTCGACATAAAATTATTTATAAATAGGATAGAAAACGAATTTACCGCGTGAAATTTGTAGGACCCGACGTTTCGGTGACGTACTTCAATAGAGATGACGGCTACAAACTCTCTTCTACGTGGAACCCACTTCTTAAAATGTTCCCGCCGCCGAACGCAAAGACGTAAAACAGGATACAGTGAGTGTTGTGTGCAAGACGGATTTTAAAAATTCCCGCGCTCCGAGCCCGGCCCCCCACCACCGTTATAACCTACGCAGTGGCGGCAGTGGTTTGCGGCCTACCCGCAAAACAACGGACTGACAGCTCTTCAGTCTACCCTAGACAACGGCGGCTGCAACGTCACCGAAACGTCGGGTCCTACAAATTTCACGCGGTAAATTCGTTTTCTATCCTATTTATAATGTCAAACAACCGCGATAGTCTTCGATTTTATATAATATTATTTGTTAGTTTTTTTTGCACAGTTCCTTTTTTTTACTAAAATAAAAAACAGATTTTTTTCAAATATTTACAACCGATTTCTAAGATTCATTAACTTTTATGGCTTAGAAATTGACTCTGGGATATCCTATTTTAAAAACCGGAATCTGAATATCATTACAGTTAATTTGGCTCATTCCTATCGACATTTCTCATAAGATATAAAAGTTTATTTTATAAAACTTTAGTCACATGAAACTTAAGACGTTTATCTCACTATTCGTATAAACATTCAGAAATATAGTTTTTATTTTGATTATGCGTAGGGATGTTTAGACCGGTAATATCAGATGTTTTCTATACGATAGTGATCCTACTATCGGATCGGACGTGTATTGAATGTTCATAACAAATGTATGGTAAGGGTGCCTCCCGATAGTCTGATCAAACTATCGGATCCGACTATCGTAAAGAAAAATCGGACGTATATTCCCGGCCTTAGAGTGGAATCTAAAATAAATTATTACCTATACATAAATACCTAAACGTTGTTACCTAAACGTAATACCTAAACGAATACCTAGAAAAGTGGCAGTAGATTTTAGATTTCGTGGTTATTTATTGCAAGGAAGTTGATTTATATTGAGTGTATTTACATACTAGTCGATAAGCAGTATTGATAGTTTTCCATATCATATAACACATGCATGTGAACTGATAATAAACAACCATGAAATACGGCACAAGATATATGGAACAGGATATATCTGTCAAATATAGCGAGCTTCCCAATTTATTGAGATACGCTTTAGTAGGTTAATATATTTAGTACATATTTTAACTACGAAATCTGTCGAATATGAATCTCAACTATCTATCATTCAGATTTCATACTCTTATATCTGCGAAGAACTACAACGAATTACGATATTGATTTACAATTTTTCCGTTTTTTTTTCTACAAAAAGTATCAAGGAACAAACGCTTTATTTGATAATTATGCTATTATGCTAAATGCAATATATATATCAATAATTGAAGGGAAAATATTGCTATTATGGTAAGAGGTTCTGAGTATTATAATAGTTGTATATTTTGTCTTGGGTTAATCAATATTCCCTTATTGCATTATAGCAATCGGACTGTCCATAGTAAGTTACAAAATATAAATCTGATTTACTTAAGGGTCCTTGACTTTTAAACGACTTCTCCGATTTCTAAAATTATTTCTCTAATTATATTTATTCGTCGTATGGAGGCACCGATTAGAGCTGCAACATACAAACTGATACGAAACAAGCGCTAGCGTTTTGAAAAGTACTTGTACGTTTTATCTTAATAATCGTTTCTATTTGTTTTGTCCACTGTTTCAATTATTTTCTGGTTTTATTTTCCTCGAATACACTAGAATAATGAAGGCAGGATATAGAAAAAAGTAGTGAATTGCAGTTGGAACGTACAAGTAGTTTGCAAGACGCAGGAACTGGGCTTGAGTCGGTTTATATGGCAACTGTGAGTGATTATTTTGTGAGATTATGTGAGAGATTATTATTGAGCTGTGATTTATCGGAAACGTATAAGGCAACTCCTTTGCATGACAGGATGCAAGAATATCCAATGATCAGATTATGGAATCGTTTTATAAGTTTGTAAGTATTTTTCCTCTAAAATCTAAAAGTTGATCTTCAGCATTACTAGAATGATTGTAGAGGGATTAAAAAGCACAAAAGGAGAAAGCAAACGCAAGCAATTCTTCGAGGCATTTTCTAGATAGATAAAACAATTTCGTAGGCGCAATACTTAAAACCGTACCGTTTCACGGACTAAATTTGAAGACCTTGTAGGCAGATATTATTTTAGAAATCATAGACCGTGAAGCGCTAATTCGTGAGCCTCTGGCAGTATGTAGGTTTAAGCGCTGCGATGTACCAGACAGACAACAGTCATCCGTAATGTGGGAGGCTAATTGTGTAACTTTGACGTGACGTATTGAGGACAAGATGGAATCATGAGCTCTCTAATTTGGTGATGCTAAGAATTCACTACGCTGAAATCATTAAATTTAATTGTATGCGGTTAGTCTTTTACCGTGACGAACAGACTACATTTGAACCGCAATATATCTAAATTAAATGAGTATCTCAGTATCAAAGACGGTCATCTGTAATTTGCTTGAATTAGAGAAAATCAGTTTAGGTGCGCATTTAACGTTCGAGGTATTTTTTCCTTTGTTAAGTTAAATGATCAATTTCTTTTGATAAATAATTAACATAAGTATATTTAAATATTCAGACAAATTGACCATATCACCATAGAAACAAATTGGCCAGATGACCATCCAGACATCCAGACAAATGACAATCATTGTGAAATTTCACAACAAAGAGTATAAACTAACTAACTAACTAAGGAATTCAAAGATACAGAGTTGGAAACCAATCTCGTGGGTAGGTGTGAATTTTTGAATAAGAACAAACGAAGAAAAATAAGTACAAACTAAGAAGATATTGGCATTGACTACCTCATTTCACTAGTTCTACGTAAAATCAACTACAACACTATTCGCCCACTGCGGCGTCGTAGTAACGTTGCGGTATCGCACCGTGCACTGTACGTGTGTATGCCCATAAGGCGAAATTTTTGCGGTGCGGCGCCGCACCGCATTGTGTGGACCGGCTCTTAGTGGCTCCTCAAATCTCGAATAGGCATGCTTTTTATTTGACTGTATTTTTCGAAGAGCTGTATTTCGGAAACTTCTGGATATATGTTGCTAGGTGTATTTTGTATTATAATCAAGTAATTTTAATCTACAAAATAATTAACAGAATACCTTTTTTCTGTAGGACGCATAACTTCGCAGATATTGATAAAAATGAGCAGCTTGCATACATTTTTCGGAGCTACAAACTAGGTCTATTACTATGGGCGTAAGTCCTAATAACATATAAAAAAAAGAACTACATAAGCTTTAGAACTATATACAAATTGACTACCCTATATATTCATTTAAGTTTAACATTTCTTAACATAAATTATTACTTTCAATATGCTGCTTTATCATTTTATACACGAATGCCCAACAAAAATGTAGTGTGTGTTCAGGGTCCATCTTCATATGTTTTCCATTTTTTTATTCCACCATAACTTATAAACACTTGAACTGATTTAGAAGTGTGTGGTATTGTTGGAACAGTACGGAACAGCTTTTCCGGATGGCGCAAGACCGATAAAAGTATTCAGAGCTAACGGCCAACCTCTAGTAATAAAGAGGCACTTCGAGAAGAAGAAGAAGGTATTGTTGGAATCTTTATGTCATCCCGAGTGTCATAGGGTAACTTAACGGTACAAATATTAACTAAGTTGTTGTCTAAATGTCCAAATGTCCAAATATCAATAAATTAGCATACACATATCGTGTTTAGTTTCAAATGAAAGGTCTGATTAAGTGTATTCCGGAAATATACATATATCCATATGGATAAACCACAAATATTTCATTTTAAAAACCGTAGTGAACATAATTATTTATAAATACATTTTCTGTAACGGTAGTCGTGTTTTTTATTCTTTTTATTATATTTACTTAAGTATTTAATCTTTTTGTAATAAGGGTATTAAATCCATTCACCCCATTGGAGAATATAGCTTTCGTTACGATTCCGACAATATCGGTAACGACCTGATTACAGAATAGGGCGGAAGATAACTGCTAGCGCTTTGCCTGGCTATACCATACCGTCACGATAACGCTCTGTTATCGCCCGCTTGGCATTGGGTGGCATCAGCATGGGTCTGAATTGCGCATACGCAGGCAGCTACACCGTTATTTCATTTAAAATAATTATACTAGGCTTATCGCAACGAATCGAGAATATCATATGCCTCTGTGATAATTGGTGTTTTAAAATGAATAGAATAGTTCATTGCCATTTTTTTTACAAATACTTCACAATAATATATAATAGGTACCTAGGTCAATTCAAGGTGGCGTTTAATTTCCAATTTGTGATCTTTGATAACAGTTCTAATAGATTTTTAATTACATATATTTTTCATCTTTTAAGCTGTAATATTTACTGCTCTGACTTTGGGAGCTAATAGGCCCTGTAGCAGTTAGGCCACTAAGACCCATACGTTAGGGTCGGCCGAACTCACGGGTCAACACATATCTGACGGTCACCACGCAGAAGTGCGAGCCCGGGTAGGTGTCTGTCATGCGGGCCAGTTTCTACTAGAAGTCAACCTTCGGGTGCTCCTGGACGGGTTGTGCACCGTGCGGCGCCAGCCAATTGATTGTGCATTCTGACCGACAGCCGGGGCGAGTCTGGAAACAGTATTGTCTCCTATTGAGCGGGGGTAGTTGTTAACCTTACGACAACTGCTCTTAAAACGACCAATTGGCTACCCGATACCGGGTGAAGAGCCGGGCAAAGAATAGCGTGGTCCGTGATAGATAGACACCGAATCACCGCTACGTAAGGGAGAGGACCGCATAAGCGTCCTCGAACTTGTGACCAGTCGGATGACCGGAGTTATCTGGGTGCAACTGAATGTAATGGCGCGGGTGTCGGCCCGCTATGTGATTAACCAGGTTATCTAGCGGTAAGGCGTTGGTTTTTACGGGCGAGTGGGGTAACTAGGCAGTGGACTGTTTCGTCCCAAGTCTTCTACGTTCACCTCACGGGAGACAGAACGATCTACTATCATTAAAACTTCCCGAGGTGACAATTTCGCACGTTGTAGTTGACAGCTCCAGTTGCTGTACAAAGTGTTCGCAACTTCACGACAAACCTTTCAATAGGTATCTATTTATGTGAAATTAATCAAGAAAATACGTTTGCGTAAATAGCGTGTAACCAACATAATATTAATTATGAGATATCTTATTCGACGTGTTTCTGAAAGAGGTGTCCTATTTAATTGCAGCTTATCGTTTTACCATCACTTCTAAGATTTAGCCCTGTCATTATAACTTATGCAAAGTTGATAATTATACAATTCACGTGAATATCAGCCCATCTTTCATGCAGCCCGTCGTTGGAACCAGCTCCCTTCCTTCATAAGAAAAGGTACTTCACTCTCCGCTTTTCAAAGGTCGTTTAAAAATCACTATCTATCCCAATAAAGTTGATCTAATACCCCTGTCGCCATCCCTCTTTTCGCCCCACCTGATAATACTTTTTTTTTGACTGCACCGAACCCCCCACCCCACTGGGCAGTAGAAATGACACGAGCGCTCTTTTTTGACCCATTTATGAAGATAAATTAATACACTCTTTATGATTGATAGAGGTCAGTTTTTGCATTGATTACTAGAAAATCACATTTCTCTAGTTGTGTCACTTTTGACGCAAGTGTGCGATATCATGACTATTAAAAAGCCTACATAAGTACTACCTAAGTATAAGGCAGTAATAACAACAACGTTGATGAATTAATAAGAAATTTGAAACAAAACAACTTGAATTAGATAAAATATCTTGTAGTTTTTAGGTTCCACCGCTGGGTGTATGGCAAAGTTATCCAAATTTGTTTTGGTCAGTTTATTTAACATTGGCTTCCAATGTGAGTCAGCACTATCCACCCACGCGGTATGTTTCGCCGTTGATAACACGGACGGAATGAGATAAAAACTTTTCCCGGAATGTTTTTTTGTTAGATTGTGTGTTTTTTAATTTTGTATAATGTATATACCTATACATGTACATCAATTTGTATCTATTGAATTGAACCGACCGTCAGTTTCTTATGATGATATTAAACTGCAAACTACTAAGATTTACCAAACTGACTTTTTTGTCAAATAAATTGACAAAATTTTATGGGATATGATTGTTAGTTTGTGTAGTTGTTTATTTGCAGCAAGGACAATAATAGAAATCTTAAAAATAAATATAGTACATATTATAAATTTAACTGCGAATCGAGATACTCACATGAGATCTAAGCCTGGCTTACAAGAAATACCGGTAGTGCTGCTATATTTTTTTTATAAAGTATCAAAATAAAATAAAAATTAACAGTTACTAAACGATAATGCGAAAGATAAACCTCTTACCCATTAAGGACAATGAGACATATGTGTCACATAACTTCAAAAATCATTTTATAAATTATCGAATACGAAATATTTACATATTATATTTAATCTATCTTAATGATACATCGGAATCTTAATATTAGCAAAAAATATATATATTTGTTTCAAAATAAACCGGTTTTTTTTAAATATCGCAAATGACGAACGAAATCTGGTGATTTTAAATAAATAATTTAAATCTTTATGGTGATTTTTTTTTAATACGTATGTTTAAAGTTACTGAGTTAAATAATAAAATACACAAATTTTGCAAAAAGTTGTATCTGCATCTTTATGTACCACAGGGATACATGTTTCTCTCAATTTATACAAAATCTATTGATGCAATTTTCACAAAACTTAACATACATGTTATTTATAACGCACTTTATTAGTTTTATGTATCAAAAAATCCATATTCTACAGCAAAGCTTATGGCCTCAAAGGGTTAAATTAAATTACTTCACGGGTCATTTTTTATCATCTGAGATTCATCTTGAATTTATTGAATTGCTTCGACAGCATTGCCGAACAACCGATCCCATTCGATCGCCGAATAGTAAGAGAAACTTCCTTAAAAACGTACATTTTTATACTTTGTAGTAATCGCCTTATGCTGACGGACTCGTGTGGAGTAAATAAGATGATGCCGAGACCAGGTCATCGACGAATATATGTAAGTTCCTTAACAACATGGGAAGCAACGTGGAGCCTTCTTTGCCGCGTGTTCAGCGCGGAGTCTCTACTGAGAAATGGTGATAAATTATGTAAAGGAGGAATACGAAAACAAAAAACCTCGCACCAGCATTTTTCATTCTTTGCATTTTTCTTATACAAATAGAAGCCGTACACACAGTCGTCATAGTCCAAGAGCGATGAAATAGGAGCATTGACGATATGGGCTTTGTCGCTGACGTACTCCTGGATTCTGTATAAGGTTTTAAGGCATCTAATACTATATAAATGTTATGCTGATTATTTTTTAGACTCCTAAAATGTTTTTATGATTGAATTTAATTGGTATTTTAACTGGTTGTTGTAATTAAAAAAGTAATAAGCACAAAGATTGGTAATTGGGCAATCTGTATTGACCCATCGTGTACCACACAATCTCTTTATTCAACATAAAGTTATGCAATAAAGATAATATATCTAAATTTTGCTCGTTGAGCAAATATACAAGGTGTGATTACAGCTCGGGCATTTCTTGTAGTGGGTGAATCAGTACGACGAAATAAGCAACTCAGGATAAACAATTTTGGAAAAAAAAACAAAAAAATATTTTAAAAAATGATTTTTGTTTTATTTTGTCGAATTCGTAAATTGTATCTATTAAAGAAAAGTTTCAGAAGCGCCAAACGCGGCTAGTAATCTAGCGGTAGGTAATATATCGCAAATAAACAATATTACCGATGGTTTACCTACTGCTAGATAGCGTATCGCGCTCACAGCTTCTTATACTATTTAAATAACAAAAACATATTTTTAAAAAAGATTTAAAAAAAATATATTTTTCTCCAAAAAAAACAAAAGTTGCTTACTTTGTCGTACTGATTGACCTATTACAAGAAAATCCAGTGCAGCAATCATACACTGTATATCCACCAACCTAACATATGATTTTGTTATTTAATGGAAAATACGTTTTTCTCACTGCTGTATTTCACATTCTGTCTACGTTATTTTAAAACAATAGTTAGTGTTATAGATATATAATTATGTCGCTTGTGTATTTATTCTCGTATGTCCTTGGCCTTTGTTCTTTTTATCTGGAAAGATGGACATTCAGTAAAGCCTCAAAGGTATATAAATTATTTAATGATTGAGGTAGGTTCTCCCCATGGAGAGACCGTCAGAATTTCTTAGCTGGTATAAGTCAGAGTCTAGAGTATTTTATTCAAAGCGCAAGTAACTTGAGAGAGATAAATTACCCGATAGGGCCAAGTCATCCCGGTGCGATAAGAAAGGCGAAAGTAACTCGAAAGTAGATGTTCGCGATTAGCGAAGAATCGTCTCAGAATAATTTCTGACCTTATATAAGAATTAGAATATTCTCTCGGCATGACATCTGAAGGGAAATATAGAACACGCACTTTCTAGGCGAAATTATAATACGAAAATTACCATAATTTGCGGATTGAATAATTTCCCAGGCTCAGTTAACTACTTATGATTATCTCAACGAGCCGTAGACACTGCCGAGTGTAATTATTAACGGTATGTAGTTGAGAATCTTTTTATGTTGGCGTGCGTCATCAGCAAAAAATATGTAGCAATGCTAACATGCGCATTCACTCTTATTGTCATTTGAAATCACATCAAACTTGAATAATTATTGTGTCTGTTTGTTTGTTTACGTGTCCGGGCCAGGGTAGGAAACGTCTCTGCAAAAATATGCGGCCTGGATAGCCTTGCCGTTCGTCTCTTGTAAGTCTTGTTTTGTGATGGGGGTTGACAGCTGCGAGCAGGATAGGAGGTGGTCTTCATCCTATAGTGTTCCACAGTCGCATGTTGGATTCTCTGTGTAACCTCAGCGGACGATATTAGCTCGGTATCTTGTCACAGTGTCCACTGGTTGTAGTCTATTGGCCAGTGAGTTTAGAGTCACCATCTCCAGGGACGCCCGATCGTTCATGATCGCAGCAGACGAAACTGTTGAAAACGTGACAATCTTCGGGGAGGCTCCTTCTGTGTTTTATTTTATATAATGTTATGATTTCATTATTGAAAATTCTAAATTATTGTGTCACAAAGTGATAACTCATTTTTTACACGAAATACTACTGTTAGACTTGTGTCAAATATAAATATAAATACTAAAGTTAGACTTGTGTCAAATATAAATAGATCAGTTTCTGTATCCGCAGTCGTATTTTTAATGTATTTAATATATTTACTTGTTATTTTTAGTTATTTGTGCATGCTAGGCGAATAAAACTTTCCCAAAGAAGGTAGACGGTTATTGTGATTCCCAGAATAAGTTATTTTTGGCATGTGATACGAAAATGAAATAAGGTTCATATAATCTGAGAGCAAAAGTCATCGATTTCGGATCTTCCGTTATAGGAATATGATCCTAATCGCTATGCCAAGTCAGCAATACCCCAAACCTCGGAATTATCTTCGATACCAATTTGCGTGTTTAACCCTATGTTTACAAAAAGTTTGGATGGTGTTTATTCCCGAGTGCCTCGGCGTAGACGTTCGTATTCGACTCACTGAGGCCCTCGTTCTTTCTATACCATACTATGGTGACTGTTTACGGCCCATGCCTGTATAAAAAAACGGAGAGAAGAATGCAGATAGCACAGAATGCAAGGTATTGGCTTCACAATTCCGCTAAGGAGTCATGTCATTCATCTTCTTTCCAGCGCCTCCATTATTAAATGAATGAATTAATTATTAAATTCCTAAATAATAACTTAAGTATGTACATATAAAGTATTAACAAGCAAATATATTTAAAAGGATAAAAAACAAGACTGTCGTTGCATATATTTTTTTTTGGTTTATGTATTTAGCCATATAGATATGTATGTAAATATTTTCGGAATGTACTCAATCAGACCTTTCATTCGACACTAAACATCATATTTTTTAACCGACTTCAAAACAGAAGGAGGTTATCATTTCGGTTGTATCTTTTTTTTAATGTTTGTTACCTTATAACTCCGCCATTTATAAAACCGATTTGATAAATTCTTTTTTTATTCGAAAGAATATACTTACAGATTGGTGCCGGGATCCACGAGGAAATGAGGGAACTCCTCAAATATTGTCATATGAAATTAAAAATTTACATGTTGGTCCAATTCCGATGGCAATTCGTTTATTTTTATGGTAAGCATGACCTGATTCTACACCCTGGGTTGGCTCCCGACGAGGGAACTCCTCAACGGTCAACAGCACACCCCAAATTTTGTATACTCTTTCAGTTATGATAGCCCGTTTTAAGTTTTATCATGATATGGCTGCTGCACCCATGGTTGGCTCCTGACGAGGGAACTCCTCAACGGTCAACAGCACAGACACAACATTTTGTATTTGTATTCAAATTACGACACCCCATTTTAAGTTTCACCAAGGACTGCGGCAACTTGCGGTGTCAACTACAACGGGCGAGCCCGTCACCACAGGACTTTTTAAGGATTTTCTCGTTCTGTCGCCCTGCAGTGAACGTAGAAGACTTTGGACAGAACAAATCCAACGTCCAGCTACGTCACCCAGGACACCAAGGACTGCGGCACCCAGGGTTGGCTTCCAACGAGGGAACTCCTCAACGATCAACAGCACATACATAAAATTTTGTATACGCATTCAATTATGATAGCCCGTTCTAAGTATTACTGTGACATGGCTGCTGCACTTATAAAAAAATTGGAGTCGGTTTTTCTTTTTGTTAAAATTTAGTCCTATTAGTACCTATATATGTTTATGTTAATACCTTGACATTTGGACATTTATACAATTACTTAATTGATATTTGAACAGTTAACGTACGCTATGACACTCGGGATGATAACGATTCTAACAATACCAAATTGGTCCAAACGTTTAGAAGAATAAAGAAACGGTAAACATACATAGATGAACCCTGAATACAAAACCTTTTTTTTATTGGGCAGTTGTGTAAAAAAGGCATATAATTTACAGATAGGGCAGGAAATTACATCGTACGTCTAAAATATGATATTGATAAAATAAATATATGATATTCAAGTCAGAAAAATTGCAAATCATCGGTTTTTAATCAATTAGTCTGCGGATTGAGCACAACTAAGGAGGACTTAATAATACGCTCCTTTGGAACCGTCATTTCTTTCGGATTGTAGGCTGGTACCTGCCGTCTGAAACACCAGATATAAATCTATCGCTCGAAAGCGATTACTGAATTTAATCAAACGTATTCATATAATATAATGTATTAATATTCAAGCCCTTTTTCACCAACAGCTTTCCCATTAAACTCTTTCCAATTTTAATGAAATCGTTCGTTTAATATTTCGCATAATATTCGTATAAAATAAACCGTATTATAATAAGGCAGCGTTTTATTCGCCGTATTATTTTGAGCCTGTTTTTAATGAATTCAAAACAGCAGATAGACGCCTCGCAAATATTAGCGGATCTTATAACGGTTTTTGAATGCGAAGTGCGTGCTTCTATACTATTTCTTTTACGTTCCCACTAAAATTCATCGTGTCAAACAAAGTATGTAAATAGGAAAAGTTTTGTTTTCGAGCCAAATTTTGAATTTGAGTTTGCACCGGATCTCTACGTTTGGAGAGTCTGTGTGTTTTTATGTACCCACAGCACAGTATATAGTCCAAGAAGCAGCGACAAAAAAAATAAGAGTTTTGTAAAATCTGATACTTTTAGATCAGACAGTATTTTGGCCATAGAATGCTAGGGTAGAGTCAGCAGGCCAGACTCCGGGACACCTAGCGCTGGCGTACTAGGAAAGGTGTAATTTTCATTAGTAACGCCACAGTATTTTGAAAAAGCTGGACATTCATCAGTAGACAGTGGATGCAATACAGAACTCGAAACAAATGGTCAGACTGCCTAACAATAGAATGCGTGGCATCAACATTACTCTATCTACCAACGTTCGCTTTGAACTCGGACTTGATTTGAAATAAATTTATAAAATGGTAATGGGAACTTTATTAATTTATTGTTTTTTCTTTTAATACATACGATTACTAAGTAATTAAATAAAAAATAAAAAAAAGTAATAACTTTGCATCTTTATGGACCACAGGTACACGTATGTCACATCAATTTATACACAATCTATCAAAACGATTTCCATAAAACTTGACATACATGTTATTTACAAACATCGCCCTTTAACAGTTTTATGTATCAACATTTTCCATACTCTACCGCAAAGCTTATGGCTATCAAAGGGTTAAGGCTCAACACCATGTACACCCGAAAAATATATTTTTGTAGTATCACTGATAGTTTATATCAGCAATAATATTGCTGATATATTACGAAATATATATTGCTGATATATACGAATTATAACTGATATTGCTAATATATTACGAATTATGTAACTTGTAATAGACGGATAGGTAGCTAACGGTCTAAATTAAATCCTGATTCTAGCTAGTCTCATATTGCTAAACTCTTAATTAATAAGAAAATTGCGCAGTTAAAATCAATGAATAAGTTAAAAAATATTTTCTTATCATCATATTTCCACCAATTTAAAACACTTATCTACAATCCTAAACTGTTTGATCTCAAAGAGAATAAGTCGAAGAACCTTATGCATGAATTGTAGCCACTGCAGCGTGTATATGTTTTTCATATAAAGTCGACAAGTTATTTTTTTAATGTTTTTTTATTGCGTAAATTTAGCTGAATTTTATTCGAGAAACCAATGAAATCTGGAATATTTTTAACTTTATAGAGAGTTTATTGAGTTACTGACTTGAAAATTGACACGAGGTTTTATAAAAATCGTGATATAAATCATGAAGCCTATTTGGCTCATTTTATCGATATTTCTTTGCTATTTATCGATATTTCTCAGTACTTATAAACAAGTTATTTAGGGACTTTAATCGCACGAAACTATAGACTTTTATCGAACTATTTGTATAGAATTTGTAGTAGAAACATTTGTAATTATAACTTTTATTTTGGTTATGCGATGTGGCTCTTCCGCAAGTATCTGCCGATAGTACATTAGATTTCGCACAAAGAAGACAGTAAAGAAGCCAATGTATTGCTGGGAGAATAATCAGCTACTTTTATTACATGACTGCCCAACAAAAAAGGAGTGTACTGTGTTTATGGTTCATCTATGTATGTTTTCCGTTTCTTTATTCCACCATAACTTCTAAACGCTCGAAATAATTTAGAAGTATGTGGTTTATGTCATCCTGAGTGTCATAGGGTTCCTTAACTGTTCAAATATCAAGTAAATAGATGTCTAACTGACTAAGTCTCCAAATGTCAATAAATGAACATAAATACATCGTGTTTAGTGTCAAATAAAAGGTCTGTTTAAGTACATTCCAAAAATATGTATGTATCTATATGGATAAATACATAAACAACAAATATTTATTAAAAAAGCCGCAATAAAAATAATTATAAATACAGTAGTTCACTTTTTGTAACGGCAGTCGTGTTTTTTATTCCTTTTAATATATTTACTTATTCATTGTGCAATAGGACATACTTACATCCAAACGCTGCATAAGTTGCATAGATAAATATAATTAAATCTTGAACACACTAAAGAAAAGAAAGGAAACTAGTGATTAACATCAATTTTATGTAAGTAAGTGGCTGCCGATATCATCTTCGTGAGATACCATCCCTTTCCCATAATTATAATGTCAAACAATTGCGATGGTTTTCGTGTTTATGCCGAGCTGAACCGTTGCCGGGTTTACAATACTATCCAAGTTTTATCTCTACTTACTTACATAACAAAAGAGAGCTGTTTATTTTTTGATTGATTTACATTTTTTTAATACACTTTATTATTTTTCCTGTGTCCAACCGTACTTCGGAGGTTTTGTGTATTTCGATATATGCATAATCGCAAGCAACTGCCTTCCTCTTCTTATAGCGTCGTCTCCTATCGATAACTATCCACTCTAGACGCTGCAGCACAAATCAGAAATATTATACTTTATCTATAGGACGACCTAAAGGAGCGGTCCTTTAGGTTTATAAGCCATGATAGCCTTCATTCACTACTATTGTCAATATTCTATATTTTGAGCTCCTCATTACGTATCAGAAGGATTGGAATTTCCATTTTATTGGCGATACTGATTACTTCTATATTTTTCCTCTTTCGATTAATCACTTCAACAATCAACACTCTGTTCGTCCACGAACTGTATAGCATACTTATGTATGCATACATTTCAAGGTTTACAGTTTCCTATGCAGGGTCTGAGTAAGGGTTTTCAATACCGTAGAAGAGGGGATAGAATCTCTTAGATTTGATTTATGAGCCCTGATAAAAATAAAGGTGTAATATAATAAATGTTCACCTAATGGCAGCCGCTCTTGAAACGGCTACCCGATTCCGAGCGAACAGTGAGGCAAAAGATGCGTCAGTCGGCGCTGATTCGAACTGAATCGCGTTTTACATTAAGTAGAGGACCAAGCAAGCGTCCTCGAAACCGTAAACAGTCGGGAGGTCGGAGAAATCCGGCAAATACTGGTAGTCAGGGGCAATGCGGCCTGCTGGGTGCTTTTCGGTGTCTCGCGTAAGGCGTTGGACTCTGACGGGCTAGCTGGCGGATATAGATAGTAGACTGTAATATCTCTTAGTATCGAATGGTTTCGTGCAGGTTGGACCGTAAGATCCACCGTGTTTTTGGGTCGGCCGACTCACGATTCACTTCCTATTCCTTCTCGTGCGAGGGACTACCCCCGGAAGAACTTTCGTGTCCCAGGCCTCACAGCTTGTGGATCGATTCCCCCTGAGGAAAGGCCCTACGGCGCCTGGCTTCAATTACTTAACGGTTTGCGCACCGTGCGGCATACGCCGTTCGTTTGTGCACTCTGACTAATTACTGAAGGAGTATGAAGACTATGGAAATATACTGTCTCCTAAGCAGCGGGGTTGGATGTTGATCTGTTGTCATGCCACTCTTGATATGACCTATAGGCCACCCGATCCCGTGTGGCATTACGGGTAAAGGACGCCCAGGTCCGCGATAAATTCAAATTAAATTGCCACTGTAATACAACAGAAACAGGCTGCGCAAGCGACTTTAGTCCCGTAACCAGTCGGGAAGATGGTTAATTCCAGGCGGAGATATCCTGCTAAAGCTGGTAACTAGGGGGTGTGGTGGCTTACTGGGTTACATTTCTAGTGCCTCGCTGTAAGGCGTTGGACTCTAGCGGGTTTGTGGCTTTGCTGGACGTTAGATTTGTATCGTCTCAAAGCCTTCTACGCTCACCTCGCGGAGCTTCCTGAGGTGACGATTTGCCCGTTGTAGTCGACATCTCCAAATGTATATGTCTCTAAGTGTCTATGCGGATACTCTTTTACAGATCAGTATTCATAAGTAAGAAGTCGTATGAATTAAAGTAATGGTTCGGTAAATTACTAATTCATTCATTCCGCAATCCGTCCGCATACATACATTCATACATACAAACGTTTCATTCAGTCTGGGCTGTACGTAGATGACACGATGCCGTGAATCGTTAGATGTTCGTGGCCGCGAGCGCCGCGTGTACCACCAACCGTGTAATTAGACCTTATGTAAGAAAACGCGCGTGCATAATAGTCAATTGTCTTCATATCTGAAAGTGAAACGATCTCCTTCAACTTTAGCCAACTGGGGAAATCATAATAATTGTATGGAGGTTGAGAGAAATGCCGTGCAATGATGATATCCGGAGTATTGTATATTTATTAGATGGTTAGATTACAAGATTATGACTTTATTTGGGGTACATCAAATTATAAACTAAGAGCAACAGCAAAAAGTGTGTTTATTCATTTTCAAAAAGAATCGAGCATTAAAAATGGGATATCAACTCTAGGTGTCTTATTGACACGAAGGAGACAAGGCATTCTCAAACAGTATTGAAAGAGCATGGTAGATTCAAGAAGCAATCCAACTGTGATTAGTGGGATCAAAAACATGCTAAGCAACAGAGCAGTGCGAATAATATCAAAAGACACAGGCTGTCACGGAAAATGGGTGCCCTCATTTTTGTGTGTCGCTCCGACAAGATACTTCAGGCACCACGTCTCAGTAAGTACTCTAAGAACAACACCCAATGAATTGCCTTGTGTGAGCGTCTAGTACCTCACCAACGCGCGTAACGATTCGCGGCGAGTTCGCTTTTTCTGGACGAGGTCTTCTGTAGAAGGCAACGGGAGACCACTGCACTATACATTCCTAGTAGTTGGCAATGGAAAAATCAAAAATAGCCATGGCACCGACTGCCCGACGGCCCATAATGGGTCAGGGGTGCTAAGAATCCCCGTTTGGAAAACTTTTAGAATACGAACGTAGAATGCTAGAAGCTTAAAACAGGTTAGAAAGCTTCCGAACATAAATAAGGAAATGGATCTTTTGAGGATAGATATAATGGGAATCAGCGAAACTAAATGGCCAGGTAAAGGCAAACATCTTACGGACATCGGACGCAGGGTAAGTCAGGGTTGCGTTCTGTCCCCATTACTATTCAACGTGTACTCTGAGGCGACCGAGACCGAGACCTTGGAGAATCTTGATGTGGGGGTGAAAATGAACGGAAAACGCATCAATAATTTTCGCTACGCCGATGACACAGCACTTATTGTCCATGCTCAGAAAGGCCTACAAAGGTTGGTTAATAAAGTTAATGAGTGCAGTGTAAAAGCTGGCTTGTCAATCAATATTTCGAAGACCAAAGTCATGGTTATTACTAGGGATCCTGATTTACAACCTACTATATCGGTAGCAGGTAAAGTTCTTGAGCGCGTCCGGCAGTACAAATATCTCGGTGGATGGGTGAATGAAATATGGGACTCTGATCAAGAAATTAAGACCCGGATAGAAGTCGCCCGTGCATCATCCAATAAAATGAGAAAAGTCTTGTTTTTCCGGCAAATCAATCTAAGACTTAGAACTCGGATCCTGCATTGCTACATCTGGCCAGTGGTTATGTAGGGCAGCAAAGCGTGGACCATAAAATAAGACACCAGACGGCGGCTAGAAGCTTTTGAGATGTGGTGCTACCGTCGAATGCTCCGTATAAGCTGGACCCATAAAATTAGCAACGAAAATGTGCTTCAACGTGCTGGTACGACCCGAAAATTCTTGCACACTGCCAAAAAGCACAAGATTGATTATTTGGGGCACGTGCTGAGGCATGACAGATATCAGCTGCTCCAACTTATATTTATGGGCAAAATTGAGGGTAAACAGCGCCGTGGAAGGAGGAAAAGTTGTGGTTGTGCAATGTTACAGAGTGGACTGGGATCACCAGTACGGAACAGATTTTCCGGATGGCATAAGACCGACAAAAGTATTCAGAGCTAACGGCCAACCTCCAGTAATGGAGAGGCACTTCAAGATGAAGAAGGACAAGGTCTAAAGTATTTCGCAAAGATAGGGTGGCCAACGGCCAGTGGTTTAAAAGGTCAACATGTGGGACTATGAGAATTTACATCTCTAAGGGATTGCTTTACAGATCTCGCTACCATTAGCTCAAAGGTCTTCCAGCAACGCTTATACCTACCAGTTTCCGAGTCCACCCGAATTCGGATATGTCCACTCTCCATGAAAGATGCAGCGCGGAGTTGTCCCCAAATGATGTCAGTTTCTATCAACGGTTATATCATCGGTTTCCATTCGGGAACGACTGCTCCACGTAGCTCTACAAGAAAAGGGTTGACAACCGGCAGCCCGTTTAAGTTTAATCTATTCTATGAAAAGTAGACCGTTTTCAGTGGCCGGTGGCGACACATTGGCGACGTCGTTTGTTAGGGGTGATAGGTGCGCGGATGTGGGTGATTAATTGTGTTGGACACGGCGAGATTTACCGTCACGCGGCGCGGCGCGATTCCCGCATAATTTCATACCGTTAACGACCGCGACGTTTCACTTTTTGCCTGCCCGCCGCCGTGGCGGTCATCTCAATTGCAAATCTACTCTCAAACCAAAGTCGATTCATATTATAAGCGGTCAGCCTCCTTGTGTATATTTGTGATCTTCACACCAATGCACATACATTCATAATAGAATTAAAATCAGAATTCAGCATCATTTTACAGAATTCAAATCAGTAGTCATTTTTACTGAACTGTCGCCAGCCGATTCCGTAGACCAGAGAGAAATGTTCATATACTTGCTCTCCTTTATCATGTACTCTCCCAATCAAAACTATCCTATATCCACGAGCTTTTTAACTATTACATTCCCACGGTCTCATACTTCGGTCAACCTCTGACAGTTAACTAAATTTTAATATTCCATATCATAATGCTGATTTCTATTTCTACTCCCTATGATGCAAGACCGTGGAACGGTCTACCAGCAAATATACGAAATTCTCCCACTTTACCATCATTTAAGACTCACCTCAAAGATTACTACCATTCTAAGAATTAACTTATTCTTCCCTTCTCTCCTCTTCCTCTTCCAATATCGCCTCCTCGGGCATTCTTAGTTATATACCTATACTAATCTTTACTTTCACAATGCGCTCATGTACCACTGTGATTAGGTTAGTTGTAAGAAATTGCTATGTGGCAATAAGCTCTCCTGTTTTTATTATAATTAACCGTAAATAAAGAGTATATTATCAGACCAAGCTTTCATGCGGTGGAAGCTTGTGCTCATAGCCTGGTTTATGGATTCTTAAATGGAAATCTGTTGTAGGCCCAACATGACATTGAGTCAAGTGCGCTAATCGGCACGCGGCGGGAGGAATAAAATAGGACCTCTCTCCCTCTATTGTTTTGGAATCCACACTAAAATCAAGGAATTCTGAATCGGATAGTCACTTGCGACGAAAACTGGACTTCGTAAAGTAACCGTAAGCGTTCATCCCAATTGTTGAATTCAGGTGATGCAGCTGGACGATGTTCATCAGACAGAAGAATAAATCTCATAGAGACGGTCTGGTGGTTCTGTGACGGTGTTTTCCTTTACAGCTTCCTGCTATTGTGCTTGGCTAACTCAGCTTGTCATCAAGGATTCGGTGATTTGTAATGGCTTCGAGCAGCGTCGGATCCAAGGTTAGAAATTTGTATAAGGAGTGTGCGCCAGCGATGGGTCATTTGTTTATAATGTTTGTTGATGATGTAACTTTTTATGTCCACTGGATGTGCTGTGGCCAACAATCTCTTTCAGTGGGATATTAACGCGGTTTTTGCATGAAACTAAGTTCGGAAGTAATATTTTATTAAAGGTTTAGTGAAGTCGTCTGCACATCTGATGTATGATTAGCCTATTCCTGCGTGTATGTTACCTAGAGTTACTGAAATCAATGATCTGGGATTTTCTTCAATGCTCAGTTAAATTTAGGAAGCACATACGCTGACTACCTTATATTTACACTACTTGGGTTTGTGATACGACGATCCAAACACATTAAGCACATTCGGGTTATGCACACGTTGTATTTACAAAAATGTACGTTATATATTTTTGGAGAGATGTGTTCTAAATTGGCCGGACACATTAAAAAATACCTACTGGGTTGTTAGAAGTCGCCTGGAAATGAATGCAGTTATATGGAATCCATATAAATATTTCTATGTCCTCGTGTTAGATCAAGTCCGAAATTATTTTTTAAGATATTTGTATTTTTAGCAGTACGAATATTATCCTGTTCTATATTGTACGTTTTATTTTTTTTGTACCAGTATCATTTGGAAATTACAATTCTATCCTTTGCTTTGTCCCTCTATTGGCTACTAGCCTAAATATGTGATTGTCAATAATATGGCACCAAATTTAAATAATTAGTAATTCGACTTTTGTTCCCCCTTTTCAACTCTGTTCATTAAAACGGGTAGCGAATGGTTTCGTGCAGCTTGGGTCATAAGATCCATTTTGTTCTCGGATCGGCCCAACTCACGATCCAGCTCCTATTCAGAAGCCTCCTCGTTTGGAAGACTACCCGGGTAAGACTCTCGCGTATCAGGCCTCACGGTTGTTGGATCGGTTTCTCCTAGGCGATTGCCTCCCGGCGATACTAGACGGTTTGCGCACCGTTCGGTGACGCCAATCGGTTTTGCACTCCGACTAATTGCTGAAGGAGTCTGGCGACTATGAAAATATACTGTCTCCTATAAACAGCGGGGATTTATGTTGACCTGTCGTCAACCACTCTTGAAATGACCACCTGATCCTTAATTCACAGCCGGGCAATAGATGCCTTTGGTCCGCGATAGATTCAAACTAAACCACCGCTGAATAAACGACAGGTAGAGGTCGCGCAAGCGAGGTTGGAGGTATCCTGATGTTTAATTTCAGACTGAGATATCCTTCCAAAACTGCTAGACACGGGGCGAAGCTGCCCGCTGGGCACCTTATCCGGTGCCTCGCCGTAAGGTGTTGGCCTCTGTCGGGTTCTTGGCTTTGCTGGTCGCTAGGTTTGTGCCGTTCCAAAGTCTTATACGCTTATCTTACAGCTGAAAGAACGATCACGTATCGTTATACCAGCCTGGGGTGACGGGTTCGCACATTGTAGTCGACACTGCCCAACTGTTCATCAAAACGATAGAATCACAAATCGCAACACGACCATGAGTAGAACCGGGTATATTCAGCCGTTAGTTCTAATATATAGCACAATAACAACATAAACGGATCTATTTCGTGCCAGCGTTTCCTGGCAACGTTGGAATCTCAAGTAGGTAGGTACACGCAACACCTCTAGAAATAAACACTCTTTAGCATTTAATTAACCCAAAAACATTTAATGCAAAACCGCCGCCTCTAAACACGCACAGTTATTTTATTAAAAAAAACAGAAGTAGAAAGTTGTCATGACAAAATTTGGCACCGTCACCGTATACATTTTGAACGGTTTCTTCGTCGTGCATTAATTATAGTTAATTTAATGGATTCTCTATGCAGATGTGTGCGAAGCAGAGTTTTTATTATGGTTATGAAAAATGGTTGTTGAGATGGATGTGTGTAATCAACGCTACTGGTATTTAAATGTTATAATATTTTTAAAGTTTTTATTTATCTTGCAATATTTGTTAGTATGTATGTTAGGTTGTTTAGGTCAAATATTGCAAACTGAATAAAAACCACTTTCTCTTATCCTATGAAGTTAAAAGAATTTACTTGTTGGCTCAGTTCCGATGATAATGCATTTTTATGGTGAGCATGACCTGATTCTACACCCAGGATCGGCTCCCGACGAGGCTACTCTTCCACGGTCAACATCACAGACACATAATTTTGAATACGTATTCAAGTATGATAGCCCGTTCTAAATTTCACAATGACATGGCTGCTGCACCTATGGTTGGCCCACGATGAGGGGACTGCCTAACGGTCAACAGCACAAAAACGAAATTTTGTATAAGCATTCAATCGTGATAGCCCGTTTTAATTTTCACCGCGACAGGGCTGCCGCACCCAGGGTTGGCTTCCAACGAGAGGACTCCTCTACGGTCAACAGCACAAACACGAAATTCTGTATAGCTTTCAATTATGATAGCACGTTCTAAGTTCCACTATGACATGGCTGCTGCACCCGGGGTTGGCTCGGAACAGAGCATTTTAATAAAAGCTTTTTTTTAATGTGTTTTTATTATTAACTTATTTATCCGTGATGTCCGTGAATGGCGCTTTCTTCTTCTTTCTTCTTTCTTCAAATTCTTGCGTTTGTCCGCACAACCGAAATCTCTACAATCTTTTATTTGATGCATGCAGCTTTCTCATAGAAAATTGTTGGAACGAAAAATAAATCATAGAATTAGAGGAAATCCAGTAACTCTCTCACAGTTTATATTAATAAATAGCATGGTCCAGTATCGTTATGGCCCATACCGTAGATAATTTTCTGTAGTCCCTCGCCATGTAAGACATGTAGCTTTACAGGTAGTTTCACATATCATAATGGGTACAGGTGCAGGCATAGTTCACTGAAGCATTTGAAGGTAGTTCCCTCTTCGTGGAGGCTACTGGATATGAGTTGAACCATAAGCAGCGCCGGTCAACAACAAAAACTGGCCATCAGGCCTAAGCCGTATGGCTCCGTTCAGCTTCAGTAAGATTTACATTTAAAGCTCTGTAGAAAATAAAAAAAGTATATATTATGTTACTTACTTAATATTATTCAATATCCATTTTGGTGCTTTATGATACGGTCGCCGATTGAAATGGCAGGAGGTGCTTTCTTGGTTGCTGCACAAACGTCACTATTTTATGAAAACGTCACTATCTTATGAAAACGTCACTATTTTATGAAAACGTCACTTTTTTATGAAAATGTCACTATTTTATGTTTCAGCTGCGATTGAAAAAGTCTGGGATATTGATAACAAAGCAATTTCGTTTTGCATTAATCTTCTTTAATACAGAAAAAAAAAGTAATTAACCCGTTGAGTATGATACGACCAAATCTGGTTCTGAAACAATTATCCGTTGAGTATGATACGACCAGATCTGGTTCCGCGTTTTTTTCACTTCTTTGACGTTCTCATATTTATTCATAATTATCTAATTGTTTTACAAAATGATATTTCAATATTATATATTCGAAATTTCAATGCAATCATTGTGCAGTTGTTCTTTTTATGATTGGTGTAGTAGTTTCGTAGTTATAGTACTTTAAGGTCGATGTCGCCGAAAATCCTGCAAAAGAGACAGATGCATCCATGAAAATACCCATTTACTCCAAGGTTTAAGGAACACTTTCGACCAAAATGACAAAGTTTTTTTTCCGCAGTTATCGATTCAATGAAATCATTAAATAAACACAAAATGAAGTGTTTTTTACCAAGTATCTAGCGACGTTAGGGCGTTGCTTTCCAACTTGATGTTCCGCTAGACATCTCGTTTAGATATTTAAATGACTTCTCAAGCGCCTCTTTGAATAATTTGGTTATTTTTTACGTACAAACCAACCGGAATGAATAGAAAAATACTTCAATCTTGAAGCATGGAAAAGCAATATTATGAAAGTAAAACTTGGAATGTTTTTGGCTTTTCTAAAAAAAAAACATTTTTTGCCAAACTGTACTCCTGATAAAATAGAAAGAGATAAAAACTGTCAAACACTTTATAACAAATAATAAAGCGAGGCTGGGAGCGTAGGGTAGTTGCACCAGTAAATGAACCACCCCTTGGTGAACGAACAGACCAAAATTGTTATACGAAATCGTTATAGTAAAACAAAAACAAAACAAAAAGCAAAAAAGCAAAATAATTATTACAAAACCAAAATCATTAAATAATAAAAGAAGTAGTAAATAATTAAAAAATAATTCCGAATACAAAATACTGAATTCACTGTTGTATAAATATAAGTATTTATATTGTCAGAGATAGGGGGGTGTGTTACTTATGTATTTATAAATGCGTTGCTATTTTTGAAATGTCATGAGGATACATTCAGTTTTCGATCTTTCATTACTAATTAACCAACGAAACAGGCATTTTTTTAGAACCACCTCTGTCAGTCCTGCAATGTCGACGTGTTTTCCTAAAATATCATTTAATATCCGAGCAAGGCAATGAATGATAATTGTTTTGTCAAAAGATTTAGATCTCCTTGGCACTATATATTGTGGTACCGGCGTCGTTCTTTAGTTATTAGCAGCGAACAGTATCTCGGTTTAATTTGAATAAATAATGCCACAGAATTATTGTAATTTAAAATCCCCAGCGTAACCCTAAATTAACTTAAAGTAAGTTTAAGTTACTTGGAGAATAAAAATCTAAGTGACAAGAACACTTAAGGTAGATCACTTAGAGGGTAAGGTAGTTCACTTAGGTACAGTAAGATCACTTAGACTCATCATCATGTAAGTTATAAGGAGGATAAAAATCAAAGTGACAAGAACTCTTAAATGACAGTAAGAACACTTAGATTGACACTCATCATTATTTAAGTTATTAAGAGGATAATAAATCAAAATCATAAGAACTCTTAAGTTACAGTAAGACCACTTAGAGTAACACTCAACAACATTTGAGTTATTATTAGGAAAAAAAAACAAAAAATCAAGAACGCTTAAATGTCATTCATTTGTAACACTACCCTAGTTGTGAGCTACGCGAGCGAATAATAGGCGCGCGTTTTAACGATGCGGGTGCTGTATATAGGGAGAGAAGAGACTGTAATATGGAACAGAGAGAGTGAAGGTGGAAGTGGAAGAAAAAAAGTGGGGCGTGATGTCATTGTTGCATTTGGCCGATATGCGCGCCGCGATATACCTACGCATCGTTGCGAAATACCCGCATCTCCCATTTACGTCGGTTTTATATGAAACATACCGTCGTTTCATTTCGTCCTTTCATTTCGTCGTTTCGAAAATTCGCATTAGGATATCTAAATTTAAACGTGAGCAAGTTATGTAAGTGGGCAGAATGTCATATACCTAGTTATTAGTAGGAATTGTTTCCTCAAAAAAACCCGTAAACCCAAATTCAAAGCTACTAAAAGGATTCAATATCCTCGAGCTTACCTACTTTTCTTTAAGATGAAATAACTTCTTTGCAGCCGTTACCTAACATTACAGAATACGAATAGAACATCGGGTGTCATTTTTGTACATTTTATGTTCATGTGGTAAAGAATGAATTTCTGAAGAAGATTTTTTTTTGTATAGAGTTCCTAAGATGACTTAATATTCTTATAAGAATTATTTATTTTATATGTATAGATTCAGCATTCATGTACATAGATTCAGCTCTTTTTTTTAAAATTTTATTTGTCTGCCGTGTAAAGCCGTCTTTAGTCAACGCTATTGTCAACTAACCAACGCTCGTTGATAACTAACGCAGCCTAATAATGTCATATTTTAAATGTTGGAAACGTTCGAAATTTTGAATTATTTCGTAACGTCACCCTCCATTTATGAAACGGCCTTTGCCGATGTGATCAAAGTGTTTTGTTTTAGTTTTTTCGCTTTAATTCGCCTCAATTGGAGGCATTTTGTGTTGCAAAAGGAAAAGCTCGATTTTTGAGATATATGGATGATGAGTGATCGTTCGTCGACGGTAGAGGGACCCATAAACTAACATGCACAGTCGAAAGTCGTGCACATCCGTAAGTATATCTCATTCAAACATAAGCGTTTCCCAATCCAAGCTGGGATTTCCTTCGCTGCTATTCAAGTAGCTTTTACTAATTTTATTTTACTGCGAATCATCATCCTATGAACGGATTGAGTAACGGATGTAACGGATGTAAGCTTTTGAGTAATATACAAATTTCTATAAATGAGTCGAAATTACCAGTATTGTATTCGAAATATTTTCAATACCTGGTTATTTTTCCCCTAAAATTGGCGGGATGGGGGGGGGGGGGGGGGGGGGAAGATCGCCCCTAAATCCCCCAGCTTTATCTGGAATAAAAAAGATTTGCCAACATTACTGACCTACAGCGCTTTATGATGGTTATTAGGACCGCCATCAAAAAAGTTTGGTCATAACTGTTTTAGATTATCTAATGCTAAAGGAGACTAGAATATCGATGCATACGGAAAACGAGTATTTGAAGATATTACCATCATCGTAAATGCGTAATAATACTATTCAATGTGATCGTGTTTTCAAAAAAAAATGCTGAATATTGAAAACCAAAAATTTTGCAAGAAAAATATATATTAAAAAAATCTAAATATTATCTACAATATCTCTTCAGTTTGTCATTTAATTAGAGTTAGTTAATGCCTCTTCTTTATATAGCCTCGGTTTTCCCTGACAATTTATTATTTTTATTTTTAATTTGTGTTTTTAATAATAAAATTTAAAGATATTTTCTTGATTATATTTAAACATATAAACTATACTATAAGTTTATTAGGTAATAAAATATAATGTTATCCTAAAAGTCATAAAATAAAAAAGGTAAAATTTTACTAATTATATTAATAAATTACATTATCTCGGAAGAAGCCTGTTGGGCCAAATTACGTTATATTAATAAATGCTTTATTATATATCTGTATATCCATATATCATCGTCCAACACCTTCTTCCTAATCACTTACAATTATCTGCCTTTCTTGGTGACGTTCTTTTTATAAACTCAATATTTAATTTGAATTTGTAATTTTTAATGTAAATATGCTAATATTTCTTAAAAGTGTATATCACAGGAGACGATTAACAGCCGAATGGATTTTTCTGTGTACGTATGTATAACACGCTAGATTATTGTATGCGCTGTATGTGTTACGATATTAAAAAATAAATAAGTTTTTTATGAACGTTGTTTAAAAAAAGGTTTTCTATTTTTGTATTCAAGTATTTAATGAAACGTTTAAATATCTTATGAGAAGGGCGTTTGATAAACTCAGTAACGAAAAACACACTTAGGAAAGTCACGCTATACTATAGTGTTTTTATACCCAGTGAATTAACCTACATATTACGAACACACCTACACATGATTAACAATTAATAATTTATTTTATTTGACCTACGCCTTTAACACTAAAAACATAACGAGACAGTTGTATACGCGCTTGAAGTCTTGAACTGTGTACGATTCATTTCAACTGACATGTTTACGCAATGGCAGAGAAGAGGCCCCGCGAGACGTTCGAAAGCAAGAGTACTCAAATCGAGAAAGTGCAAACAAACCATCAGTTATGCGCTGACCGAGAGTTGATCGATTCGGTTCGATTGTGCGCGTGCGGGACGAACCGTGATGATCGAACTCCATCATCGAAACTCCGTGATGATCGAACGCCATTATTTGATTCGGTTCAATCGAAAAACGTGCATCAATTAAATTATCAATAACTCGATAGATTGTGGATCGATTACAATAAAGTATTCGATACACTGATTTAGAGTCAAATCTGTAATTTTCATTGTTTTTTGCACACAGTTTTATTTGGGTTCACGTTCCTTTAATTACTTCTACTTAAACCGATTCTCATAAAACGCGTATTCAATTCCCATGATCGTTCGTTCGTTGTGTCCGGGCCAGGTTAGGACACGTCTCTCCAAAAATATGCGGCCTGTATAGCTTTGTCATTCGCCTCTTGTAGTTCCTGATGTTTGATGAGGGTTGACAACTGTGGGCAGGATAGGAGATGCTCCTCATCCTGGAGCGTAACCATGATAATACAACATTGTGATAATTTTATCCGCTGATCCTTTAGATCTTGTTGCTGCAGGTGTACTGCTGCCTAAGCCGTGAGACTGCCGGTTTCAAATTGGTTTTGTAGGTCTGAAGCTTATCAAAACTTGGTATAAACTTTGTAATTGAACTCCGGATTCCAACTCCTCGGTCCTGATGGTCAGTCCTGATACTTGACGATCTGTAATGTGTGTGACGATCTGCGAGTTTGAAAGTGGTAAAATATGTCACAAAATTGATTCCAGTCATTAATTTATCACATGCATCTACACTAAAATGTTATAATAAAAATAAAATAATATTATAAACAATTTGTTAAGTTAAACGGTTTTATTTTGGTGGTATTATTTATGCGACGTTTCGGGTTTCCCTTGCATAGTACGGTTATAATTTCTACTAAACTCAAAGCAATCTTCAGTAACTGATCTCAGCTCTTGAAATTAATTTGAGAATATATCCTTAATTTTGAGGCAAACAATTGGATGGACAGCAAAATTCAAATTCTAATTTGCTTTATTAAAAAAAACATTTATATTAACTATTGGTAATAGATAATTTCTCTGCTGTTTTCTCCCGCTAGAGGGTGTATTTTCCAACCATGCAATGCTGTTAAAAACCGAAAAAATCTATCCTCATATATCTAAATATATTGTTTTTATTATTATTAATTTGATTTTATTTCATGTCATTTGATTCATGGGTACCATGGGTACTTTTCACTACCACCACTGTAGAAGTACCGTTATTAAATTGTCGATAACTGACCTAAGTTCTTGTAAATAATTTGGGAATATATCCTTAATTTTGAGACAAAAGAAGCAGCCATTCTCTTCGATAATCCGCGAGAACGGTTAACTTTTGTAATCACGTTTTTTTTTCATTTCTCATACGTTTCCGATATATTTAAATATTAGATGACATTTATTTACAAAAATATATACGAAAACATAATTTTTCACGAAAGAAATTTCATGAACTTGCGATGTTTTGCAGTGAATCATTTTACCGCCGAATATGGTAATTAAAAAAATACGACAAATTTAGTTTTGAAGTTTTTAATTTTGTAATTGAAAATCAACCTATTTTAAACGTCAAAAACTATAGAATTCGATTCGTCGAAAGCTAATTTATCGTATATCTTTTTATAATAAATTACCTATAACTTTAAAATATTACAAACGTATAGGAAACGTGTTAAAAACGTGTCGTGAGTCTCTATTATTTCTTAGCTTCCTAGTATGACACTTCACATACGAGAGTCATTCGACATCCAATGAGAAGACCACCCATAAATCGCGGGGACTAACGGAAATACAATAAGAGTAAATGAGTGGCAGTTGCCTGGCCAAGGGGTTAAGACGGATCGACGCGTCTCTCTTGGCGATTGGCGAGAAAGTGCGGAGGGCAGATCAGAGAATTATCAATCACTTTCATCTGGCACGGAGCGGTCCGATTGGCGTCGAAAGTCACCGTCCGGGTCGGAGGTTGAGGCTGAGCGGTGAAAGCATGCAGCCTCGCCTCGGAAACCTGTAGGCAACGGACATCTTCGGCATGGAAGAAGTTCTTTAACCCTTCGATAGGAGCGCGATATTCATACTGGGTAAAGTTGACCGCTACCCACAGCGGTAAAATTGGATGGACGGCAAAATTCAAATTCTAATTTGCTTTATTTCAAAAAAACATATCTAACAACAGCTACTAGTAATAGGTATGTTTTCTGATATTATCTCTCACTAGATGGTGTATTTTCCAGCTATTCAGCGTTTTCCCACCACAATGCTGTTAAAACCCGAAAAAAATATCCCTATAAATATTCTTCTTAAAGTTCCATCTCCGATCGAAGGTCGGCGACCACTATGGCCACTTGGGCCCGTGATGTTGCAGCGCGGAACAACTCGGTGGTGCTTGAGTTGAACCATTCAGCAAGTTTTGTAGCCAGAGGGTCCTTCTTCGGTCAGGTCTTCGGCAGCCTTTTATCTTTCCTTGCTGAATTAATTGGAGAAGGTGGTATTTGTTACCACACATTATATTGCCCACGCATTGTAATTTCCTTCTCTTTATGGTCTTCAGTAATTCCAATCCATTGTGCATTCTTTGCAGCATCGTCTTATTTGTTACTCTATTCGTCCAAGATATTTTCAGTATTTTCCTGTAAATCAACCTTTCGAAAGCTTCTAACCTCTTGCACAAAGTCTGGGTTAAAGTCCCCGCTTCTACTCCGTACAAGAGGACTGAAAATATGTAACACCGCACCAGGCGGCATCTAGATGGAGAGGTTGAGATTACGGTTGCAGAAGAGTTAGCTCATTTTGATTAACGCTGCTCTAGCTTGTTCGATGCGACTGACTGATCTGACTTTATTTCTACATTATGGTCTTCTTGATCATTCATAATACAGCCAAGGTATTTATATTGGCGAACCCTCTCCAGAGGTTGGTTCTTGATGTGGAGGTTGGTAGCTGACGATGTACGTCCAGCAACCATGAACTTTACCTAAATGGTAAAATATATCGTATCTAGTATAATTTATTTTATTTTATTTCATTTTATTAATTTCATGCTACCACCACTCTAAATCTGTACTACGACTCTTTACTACCACCACTATAGATGTATCGTTATTAAATTGTCGGTTGGCTGTAAGAAATTGCCCAGTCAATATGTCCGCCGTTGTTAACAATTATGTAAACAATAGAGAGTTTTTTCTATTGTATGTCGTTACAACATATTGTATTCTATTATTATTCTATTGTATTATTCTATTGTATATTAATTCTATTGTATGTCGTTATGTTCGATTTATTGAAAAAACATGATTTTTAAAATTACGATCTGATGAATTGACTTGGATATATGATTCATATTAAAATTTGCTAATGGACATTTCTCTCTTATTTTCAGGTAAGCGATTCGTGCGATCTACCTGCCTAGAAAGTACACAGAATAGGTAAAATTTAAGTATTTCTAGAACTTTTCTTCAAGTGCCTTCTTCTTTTTGAATATTGGCTACCATTATAGGTATTCGCTACACTGAGAAAAACGTTTAATAAGTTGAATTCCTGCGAGTTAAGGGGCGTCAGGATTTCACCGAAAATTATAATGATTTCCTCTAATGATTTCATCTCTTAAGAGGCCGTGGCGGCTAAAAGCTATATGAAGCATAATTTTGTGGCCTGGTTGTGAGAACACGAAAAAGAATTTTAATACAATTATGCCGGATTTTAAAAACCCGATCCTTAAGCTATCATTTCGCTAAATTTAAATTGGTAAATTATTTCCATATTAATTGTAAATTATCATTATTCTGTTAGTTTTCCAAAAAAATAAAAACAAGCGAGATTGATCTTCAGTTTTTGAAAAACCTAGAGATGATTCTCAATATTAAAAAAATACTATTTACACCAGCGTATTCTATCTGCATAGTACCGAAACAGTTTTTGGAACTTCCATACAAAAAATATAAGTAAAAAATTATTGCATTATGTATATACACACTATATTTACAACCAAATATTTTTTGCTGATAATAATAATAAAAAATAATAATAATAATAATAGCAATAGATAAATCATTCGTACTTAAAACATTTTAAACAAATTAAACAACAATTGACAGTTCCCTCTCCGTTCCAGAGCACCAGACTCCAGTAGCCATTTATTAAGTGCATTTTTAAAACTTACAATGTTATCTTATAATTTAATGTGTTCATGCAATACTTCTTGTTGTCAAGCCATTCTTGAAACGACCTATCGGCCACCCGATCTTGAGTGGTATGACGGGCAAAGGACGCCCAGGTCCGCGATAAATTATTTTTGAATTACCGCTGAAATACAACCTAACCGACGTTTGATCCGTAACCATTCGGTCGGTTGGAGGT
The DNA here is from genome assembly GCA_944548615.1 of Micropterix aruncella. Classification (NCBI taxonomy): domain Eukaryota; kingdom Metazoa; phylum Arthropoda; class Insecta; order Lepidoptera; family Micropterigidae; genus Micropterix; species Micropterix aruncella. The sequence continues at coordinate 22,725,278 of OX155958.1, forward strand.
ATCCTGATGGTTAATACCAGACGGAGATATCCTTCCAAAACTGGTAGACAGGGGGCGCGGCTGCCCGCTAGGAACTTTTGCGGTGGCTCGCCGCAAGGTTGCCTCTGTCGGGTATGTTGGCTTAGCTAGACGTTAAATTTGTATTGTCTCTAAGTCATCTACGCTCACCTCACGGGAGATAGAAAGATAACTATCGTTAAAAACTTTCATACCGCCCGTTGTAGTTGACAACCCTAGTTGCCGCAGTTTCGTGCTATTTCGTGAGCGGAGGAGGCTCCTACTGAAAATGGAATATCGCAATATCGATTATCGTGTGTTGGACATCCTAGCGGCTCGCTACGCTCCGGCTGTTGGTAATTTCCCAGTCGGTGCCGTACTGACTCCATTCGCATTCTCCGGCCGCCTGCTTCAATCTTCCGGATGCTGACCTCAGCGCATGACCCTCCTCTCGCATGCTCTTCGATACATTCGAGCTACCTGCGGAGTCTATATTAGGAATTTATTATTCCATTTCGCATATCGGAATGAATGTTCACGTGCAGAGCTGCAATGGGTTATAGATTGCGAAGTGTTTCACATATACTAGTTTCTTTGGGGAACAAATCAAGGTCGACCTTGCTTTTTTGATGAATAGGAGGGGGGGGGGGGGATAGTCCTCTACCAATTTGGCTATAGAACCACACGAACATACCGCGCTTTTTTGAGTGCGCTTTCGCTCGGGTGGGGGATGATTGGCCTTTTGACGTCCCTTCTCGCACGCATTGACTCCTCTCATATCGCGCTATCGCTAGCTGAGCAGCGTTGTAGGTAGGGGGGGGGGGGGGTGCTATGAGTTCTTGTCTTCTTTTCCTCGCACACCTTGACTTCTTAACATTGCTTGATTACGCGTCTTCTCTTTTTCGCGCTCCTAGATTCACACAGCACAGCACAGCATAGATTGGCACAGCACTAATGTGACTATGTGTTTTAGCTAGGTAATTTGACTAGGTATTTTTATATTAAATTTTATATCAACATATAATAAATATTAAAGACTTTTTTTTCTTTTCTTACTTATAAGTTTATTTTAGTTTTAAGACGATTCTTTTTGTCAATCTCTATTCATTTGAATGTTATGTACCATTTAATGCCGATTATATAATAGAATTACGTTTTATTTATTACGTTATTTTTGTAATTTTTTTTGAAGGCCATTTTAGGGCAATTTAGTTTTATTAGCAACTTACTAAAACTTTTACATATTTTATTGTAATATTAGAGTCCTGTGCACCCTAGAACGGGCTAGTCCCAGTTGGGCGAAGAACCATAGAAGCAAAAGGTTAAGGTTTTGCTATTCGGTTCCTGTTATTTATGGAAGCAAAATCTGTGTTTTATACATAGTAATGAATTCTTAAATCAATAAAGAAATAAATAAATGTCTGGGGTGGGGAGACCGAAAACCGGTCCCCGCACCTCAGCCACTGCTTACATTTAGCTCAGCCCCCAATTGTACTATGTATATAATCTATTTTTTTTAAAGATTATGATTATGTATGATTATGAGAAAAATTATTAAATTATGATTAGAGAAAGTATGATTATGAGAAAAATGTCCGCAACAGCATGGTGCGATCGATGGATTGTATAAAAATGTCTCCCAACCGACCCAATATTTTATTTAGTACTTTTTCCTTTATTCCCGCCATTCAATAATGCGGGCGGTTGGCACAAATAAGGCAGTTTATTCAAAGCCGACGGCCTTTCGGCGCTCGGCGGCAATTCTGCGCGCCTTTAGCGCCATCGTTTATTGTCACACCGTTTGATACTTTTGTATGGCCATCCATCATCGCTGTCTACCGCAAGCGACCGCGCGTCCCACTTTAACCTCTCTTCCGCCCGCGGATCACAATCGACTTTTTTCCTCGACGCGGTGTGATATTCGAGCCGAAGGCGGCCATTTACGACTCGCGGATGAACCCGGCCATTCGTCGAAGTCAGCTTTCTTGACCTGGTTCTCTGACGCAAAATGTTCTCCGCAGGGATTTATCACGTCCCCTCTCCTATAATTTGATGTCGTGCTTCAAATCTACCGGAAGCAGCTGCCCGAAATGCAGGAAACAGCTGTCCGGCAAGTTTTTTCATACCTGCCTGAAATTTTGATACACAGATTATAAATGGAAAAAAATCGGTTGTGTCATTACAAAACTTTCTTGGCAAGAAGCCAGGGACTTGATTCCCTTTCGAGAAGGAGATTGACCTGCACTGAGAAAAATAGTGAATTGATCACCATTTTTTATTACGGGTTTCTACAGAACTAGCTGTTGCCCGCGGCTTCGCTTCGCGTAAAGTTTTTCAATTTAAGTAAAGTGGCGTTTATTTACCTTTTTAGACGCTACTTTTTGGACGTTAGATATAAAGTGCAAGACGTCCCCCCTCAGATGCACGCTACATATCTCGTAGATGTACGCGTCTTGTTCCTCGCCACGCGTTACTAATCTCATGATATCTCTATACCTATACCACCTAAAACTTACAGCTTATCTTAATTTGAATTTGAATTTGAATTTGAATTTATCACCCTTGATAATATATTAATTTATTTTGCAAAGGAATCTTATTTTATTGGTAATGTCTTCAACAAACCTTGCCTACTTATGTTGCTTATTTTTTTGACACATAAAAGCAGTTATTGTAGCTTAAATATAAAAGTTGGATGTATTCTGTCGTCGACTCTTTTATAGATCTCTTTGAGGCCAATAATTTTGCCATATTTTATTATCACATATATCAAACCGTATCTTCAGTGCACGCCGATAAAGCAACTCACCAGCTCATTTTTCTCCGACTTGATTTACAAATATCGTAATTTCTTATTGAAAACCAATGTCTCCCACAGTAAAATATAGCCTATAGCACTCCTCGATAATGGAGCTTTCCAGTAGTGAAAGAATTGAAATCGGATGAGTAACTTTTAAACTTACAAACATTACTTCATTATAATATTAGTATAGATAACGCTGTTTTAATTGTAATTTTGTTGAATTACAAGAAATATTGTTGAAACTCCAATACTCGATTATATGTATCAACATTTTCCCTACGGTTTATACGGAAATAACAGTATACTGTAGTTTCAACATGATTCATGTGTCATGCGTAAAATATGCACGATTATATCCGTACTTGTACTACTTTATTCTGTCATGTTAGAAGAAGCGAGACCTCAACGTCGCGACGCAATGAAATAACGTTATCTTTTAACGTTACTGTACGGTAACTACCGTCACGCCAACGCCGTTACGCGTCATGTTAATTCATACGTATGGACCACAGTCCGAGGTAAATACGTACTCAATCAGCAAATACTTACTAAAGAAAACATTGAAACTTATACTACTAAGCAACCTAAATAATGACTTACCCAGGCGAGCTAATTGAAATAATTTAAATATTATGTAATATAAATACTATAACAGAGACATTAAAAACTATATTAGTGTAAATTAGCATAAATATGTAAAAGAAGTAGCATAACTGTGACAAGTAAAAATTATATTAGACTAAATTAGCATTAACATCAAGTAGAATAATTATGGTAAACCAAGCTAATTAAGATAAGTTAGGTTAGGTTAGGGTATAAGTATAGATATCTAGTGTGAATCATTTTATTAGTGTAATCATTTGTTATTGTAATTGTAAACAAAGTAAGTATACCAGGATAATTATTATAGGTTAGGTTAGATGAGTAAGTAGGCATATCAATTTAGTGGAAAAGCATATTTATAAGTGTATATTCAGCTAGTTATGATAGGAGATATAGGTCAGATTAGGTTAGGTTAGAAAGTCAATGCATCTACTTAACGTAGAAAGTTATAATAGTTAATAAAAGTATAATAGGTAATAGATAATATAAGTCAGATATAAACACATTATTGTTAGTTACCCACTGAAAAGGCACTAGCCTTAGTGGGGAACTGTGACATGTAATTTGTATCTTTTTTTATGAATAAAGACTACTACCAAAAAAAAAAAAAAAAAAAATCCTTGTTGATACATGCGTATTTCCGTGTATTATTACATAGTTATATTTTTCTCAAAAGTTCAAGTTAAATTATTGTTGGCTAGCAATATTCCAGGGTCACACATCTAAATTTTTATCGGATGAAATTTTGCCTTCGAATTTTTTTACTGGATTAATTGAGCATTTACAATATAATATAATCCTAACTAAATCTAAACCCTCAACCCTTCGAGAAACGAAATAATTTCATGAATAATTTATTGGAATTTCTTGCACTATCGTCGCGCTCGACAAAAATTACAATAACTATGGAACTACTATAGCAATCATCAAAAGAATAACTGTGCAATGATTACATTGAAATTTCCTATATAGACTATTGAAATATCATTTTGTAAAATAATTAGATAATTATGAATAAATATGATAATATTTTTTTTTATGATTTCTCGAAAAAAAAATGTTTGACAATGGATTATTACCAGTAATATCCGCGAAATGACGCGCGAAATTACTCTAGCGGCCGTTATGTATCTATGGTAATAATGAGATATTTGGTATGGATTTTAGGATTCGTTCGAATTAGAAAATAATATTACTGTGCGCTCCGGGAGCAAGCCGCCAATATTGGTCATTACGTAGTCAACGGTGTTCTGATTTCTACTAAAATTTTAAGGACAGAGACAAGGCTTCTATGTACCAAATTTGAAGTATATACATAAGTACAATATTTCGAGATTGATATGTGACTAGTGCGTCGACTGCCTGTGGACCGAATTTAACCAAAACTTTTTCTACTCTTGCCATTGCCACATGATGCCTGAATGCTAAATTTCCGATCAATTGGATTAATCATTTGGTCGCAATTGGAAGTAAGGTCGTGAGTGTAAGCCCGCTGGGTGACATACCTGGTTATCTCGCGGATAAGGCGTTGGCCTCTTGCGGGCATGTGGCGTAGTTTGACGGTGGACTGTTTTGTCGAAGTCTTCTCCGCTCACTTTACGGGAGATAGAACGACTAATCGTTGAAACTTCCTGAGGTGACGGGTTCGCCCGTTGTAGTTGACAACTCTATTTAATCGTTTGGTCTCTATTGTGGAGTAATACACACATGACACAGAAATCGTCTTAGGGGGGGCTAAAAATAAACATTACGGTCCATGTCGAAAAAAAATGCACGATCACAATACTTTCCCTCCTCGTTGGTTCCCACCTCAAACTTTTCCGCCAAGCACAACCTCGGACCCCCCCCCCCTCCCCCCCCCCCCCAACCCTCCCAACTGATAGTGTTTGTGGTAAATGACTATGAAAGCAAAAGTAGTATATTTTAGTATTTTGTAGTACTTCCGTGATATTTAAACTTTATTTTTCCAAAAAAGATGCCGTTTTTTTTAAATACGACGGCATTAATTTGTTTTGCGTCGTTTGTATACGAGATATTCCAACCAAAATTTCACAACGTAATTTCGGCCCAACAAGGCATCTGCGTGTGAATTTCAATTCTCTAACTGCAATATATCGGGATTGAATATGACACTAATGACACATTGCTAACTCTTGTCATGACCGAATGATGCTTGCATTTTAACTTTCAGCTCAATCGAAAGATGCATTTAGGCGCTATCGTGGAGGAATACACACTCACACACAAACACTCAGACTCTCAGGCAGACTTCAACCTGGAAATGGTCCTAATCCTCTCAGGGGGTGTCAAAAATATTATTTTCGTCTTAATAAAAGATTTTTTTTGCGTGTTTACAATACTTTCCCTATTGCCGTGAAATTAAATAGCGGGAGGCAGTAAATAAGAGCTTTAAAGACAAAAAAAATGTAAAGGAGAAATTGAAGAAATTTATCTGCGAATATGATCGTGAACCCACGCACATCTTGCGTCCCCTGCGTCATTATAGATATATTGTTTGTTTTCATCTTCAGTTTATTGGTTTTTTCTGCAGAATTTAAATGTTTGAATTGCCTTTATAAATTTTATTTATTTATCTTATTTTTACCGCATAACATGTTGTTCCAATAGGTTAAGGTTAGCTGTAAGATATTGCCTTTAGGCAATAAGCTCATCTTTTGGAATAAGCAAATACAGCTTTTTTATTATAATAATCGTGCATTTGGTAGCATGGACTATTTCCCGAAAATTTAATCGGTGGTCTGTTGAACAAATCAATACCAATAACGATACGCACGACCGTTAACGAGAGCACGCATGACTATTAACAATGTAACGTGTCCCCATAAGCTTTTACACAATCAGCCTAGCTAGTCTATCATATGTTCAATGTCGTTTGCCTAACTAATAAAATGCTTTCATACATTTTCTGTATTCGCTTGCAATAGCAATATCCTGTCGAATAGACCTTATATATTGCAATAGCAATATCCTGTCGAATAGACCACGTAAATAATTACACATATTTAATCATTCCCTGAACCTAATTGAACATTCGATCAAATCTATTTTATCTCCTCCTCCTTAATATTGTAACTCACTTGTTCCTACTGTATTATACCATGCCTTTTTATTATAATATATCATATTATTTATTATAAACATTAATATCCAATTATTTATATTACATTTCTGCTGTATTCCTACTCCATTTTTCCTCTTACCTATTATTATACTTTTATCATTAGTTTTTCGTACAAGCGTTGTAAAGTTTTCATAAGATAGTAAAAGATGTCTTTTTTTTATTTGATACGAAGGTTTCAATACGTAATACTTAAAGTAATACGTCATACAATACAAAACTTTAAAGTTGATACAGATTAATAGATGACATTATTCGCTCTGTAATATTTCTGACATGTAATCAGCCTATATTTTTAAATTTTCTTAATTATGTTGCTAAAAATGTTCATTATTTTAATTGAAAATTTATAAAAAAGTTTACTATGTAACAAATATAACACTGGTATCACTCCAGAATAAACAGTAGTCTAGTGGAGCTGATAAAATCCATCAAATATGTACTTTCTTTGCTTCGCAAACAATGATTAAGTATTTACTCTTTTCTACTCTGTATTATTTTATGTTAACATTGTAAATTTTTATTTTGGATTTAAATAAATAAATAAAAATAAATATAAAAATGCGATAGATTGCACTAATAATTGAATGTTATATTGGTTAAATTATTGTATGTTTTTTAAAAAACATATCGTCCTTTATTAAATAAAAACGTTTATTGGGCCCGATTGCGTTTCTTTGTGAACTAAAACTGAAATGAGTTCAAGCGAACGAGATAGAGCAATACGTTACAGCGGATTATGTAACGAACGATAGTCGATAAAAACTACCTGTCGAACTTATACTCGACATTAAAATAATGCACAAAAGTGATGAGTAGATTAAAAAAATATTATTACACGACTGACCAATAAAAAAAGGAATGTAATGTGTTCAGGGTTCATATATGTATGTTTTCCGTATCTTTATTCCACCATAACTCCTAAACGCTTGAACTAATTCAGAAGTGGGTAGTATTATTAGAATCGTTATGTCATCCCGATATCAAGTATCTTTAACTTTATCATAAACTATCCAAATATCAAGTAAGTAGTTGTCTAAATATATAAATGTCAATAAATTTATATAAATTTATCGTGTTCAGTGTCAAATGAAAGATCTGATTAAGTACTATCCAGAAATATACATCTATCTATATGGATATAGACATAGATATAAGTATATTTAGATATATGGAATAGACATCTAGATATATAAAATATACATCTATCTACATAAACCACAAATATTTTATTATAAAAACCGTTATAAAAATAATTTTAAATACATCATTTCACTTTCTGTAATGTCAGTCGTGTTTTTTATTATTTTTAATATGTTTATTTATATAGCATATTTATACTTTATAACATCTAAAAAACACTGTATTAACGAAATTGGCCGTTAGCTGTTTATTTTTATTTTGGCATCTTTTTGTGTACTGGCCTACTTTAGCAGTTTTCATAGAGTGGAAAAAATATACGATTAATTATTAAAAAAACAGTAACTTGGGTTGTCGACTACAGCGGGCGAGCCCGTCACCTCAGGAAGTTTTAACGATTAGTCGTTCTATCTCCCTGGAAGTGACCGCAGAAGACTTGGCGACAAAACAATCCATCGTCTAGCTACGCCACGAGCCCGTAAGAGACCAACGCCTTTACCGCGTGATAGCCAGGAATGTTACCCGGCGGGCCGACACTCGCGCCCTTACTCTATAGGAAACAGTAGGTACTGCTTCCAGACTCCTCCTACTGTTAGTCAGAGTGCACAGTCGATTGGCCTACGCCGCACGGTGCGCAGACCGTCCAGGAGCGCCAGAAGGTTGATTCCCAGAGGAAACTGACCATAAGGACAGAGTCCTACCCAGGCTCGCACTTCATGCGTGGAGGCCGTCGGATAGGTGTTGACCCGTGAGTGTGACCAACCCTGAACAGAATGGGTCTTCGTGGCCAACTCAGCAAGGGCCCATTAACCCCCCCTCATTAAAAAACAGTAGTAATTTTCCGTGTTAAATTCATTACAAGCCCAATAGGTGATTCAAACACATTACAGACCCGACAGGTGATTCAAGCCTTATCTCGCGGGTACACTGCAACTAAAGTAACCACTTTATTTCATTACGCATTTTCCACCTCTGGCCCTGACTCGGTCTGCGAAGCGCGGAGCCCGCGGCAATAGTCAGAGTTTTGCATATAAAGTAAATAGCGCGGCTCTTGTCTCTTCGCGAGAATAACACCGCGAAGCTACCTTTTCATAAATATCGCAGTTAATGCTCCGTCGGGCCGGACGCCATTTTGAATTTTCGTTTTCCCGCCCGGAAAAGATGGCCGCCCAGAGGAGAGAGAGCACTTGTGCGCTCGAGCCGAAAATGAGATTTTGCAATTTTCTCACTCGAAGAACTGGGCTGCCGTCGCCATTCAGACAGCGATATGAGCCATAAATATGTATGCATATGTATATTGGGAGAGCGGGGACAAAAGTAACATTTTTCAATGTGGTATAACGGATTTCGTTTAAATATTCAGAAATTTTAAAGGAGTGGTCTGCTAGGTCCCGGCAAGCAAAAGGGCGATTTTATCTTCATCTATATGTATATAATAAAAATGAGTCGGGTTTTATATATTTTACCTAATAACTCAAGAGCGGCTGACCCGATTCGGATGATTCTTTTTTATTTTGTTCATAATCACTTCAGTCGTACTATAGGCTATAAAACCCCCGGAAAATCTCTCGGAAAAGTAAAAACAATGTGAAAAACCGAAAAATAATTTAATACCGAGCTTGATCATAGATGGTGTTGTTTGACAAGAATAAAAATACGAAAATTCGAAAATCAAGATGCCTAACCCTAAACTTAAAAATTTTCGAGATTTTTTCTAATATAAAAAAATATATTTCATGAAATAATTCAAAAACCGTCAGGTCGCTATCATTTTTAAAAAAAATAAAAAAAAACATAAAAAATACCTCTACAAGTTTGTTTTAACATAAAAAAAACCTTTATAATATTAGCTATACACACTAAAATGACCGAAAGAGTAATTTTGATTATTCTGTCTATCTGACATAGCCCCTGTCTATGACTCTGACATAGCTCCTGATCTAGGCCGTACCTCTGTACGACCTGATCTAGGCCGTATCTCTGTACGGCCTGGATCAGGGAAGGGTAAACTTTGGCTCGCGAGGCGTACGCAATTCTTCTCCTGTTCCAAACCAAGTCAAGAGACGAGTCGCTCACCTTCCCACGTAAAGCGTGCACAACTCTTGGATTTTACGTCGATTTCCATTGTTTGCACCCCCCACCGACAAAATCTGTATTAGAATTTGAACTATTTTCGAATTGACATATTTTTGTGACCAAATATTTTAGAATATGATAAGATTAATTCTTAGAGATTTGTCAGTTTTTTATACACTGCCACTTAATTCCTATATCAGAAGTATTTTAGAATATGCTTCAGTCGCTTGGAATCCACAATTGAAAACGTGATTTTTGAATCAATAGTGAAATGTAATAGGTATACGAGATGACGTCACGATGGCGTTATCTCTATCGCTTTTCATTTGAAATTCGAACGTGAAATGCGGAAGATATAGAGATGTGAGGGGTGCCACTTTATTTGTTTTAACTTACAAGTAGACAAAATTAAATTAGTAGTAATTAAAATTAAAATGGTAAATCTGAAACAAGTACAGAATTTATTGCTTTAGTATAGTCCTGCTAAACGTTGTAATCTTTAAATATTCTGTTTATTATGATACGATTTTTGTCAACTCCTGAAATTTCTGTCTCGTTTTGTCATCAAGACACCATCTCACTAATACCTTAAGTCGTGGATAAATTATGTCGATATGCTGTATGGCAAAAGTCAGTATAGGTGTTATATTTATTAGGTGCTGGATACACATGGTGTGTCCGTAAAGTAATGAGACTGGCCGCCGCACGGCGCTCCCGTCGCCAGCAGTGCGCTTCCTGGCAGCGGGATTTGTGGTGAGGGATCTAAGCTAAGCAACGTTTTAGGCGGCAACCGGCTCCGAATTCTGACTTCGTGAGGATCACGCATGGCGCAAAAGCTGTTTTTTAGTTTTTGTCGGCAGAAAATATCGAAAATGGAGCTTGGCTTGCATTTCGGCAAAACTTCTTCCGATACGCTTTTCTTAATTAAAGAGGCTTACAAACACAACGCCTTGTCAATGAACTAGGTTTTCTGGTAGTTCAGTGAGTTGAAGAGCGGACGGAAGACCTTTGGAGACATGGAGATGGACATGGTTGTTTGAGCGTAATATTAATCGTTAAAGACCTCAACATGTGCAGAAAACGGTTTGGTTCTAAAAATTTGAACATGCGGATGGTTTTCGCGAAAATGATGCCAAAAGTGTTGAGTGATGAATCAAAACAACGACTGTTTGACGTTTCCCGTGAGATGTTGGAGTAGTTAGCAATTGAACCGGACTTTTTAGACGACCAAATAACAACGACGAATCATGGGTATTCCACACACGATTCTCGATGTCTCACTTCGCGACCGAATTCGAAACGAGACCATTAGATAAAGATGCGATCTAGTAACAACGATCGAAGAAGAAGTACAAAAACTTGACTACGATGGTTCGGCCATGTTTGCTGAATGAACGATAATCGCTTGTCACGTAAACTTGTTTGGCGAGACCGTCCGACAGAATGGATTATTCAGCGATCGGCACCGAAGAAAACCTAGCTAAATAACATCAAAGACTACCTTAAGAATCAACGATTATCGGCTAGGGTTGCTCGGGACGTGGCAAAAATGTTCAAGAATGGAAGCGAATCGTGAATGGAGTACGAGATCCAGCGGCACCGACAGCAGCGTATTGGCTGCGAGGGCGACCCGCTCCCCAATCGCCAGCTACGGAATAAATAATAATAATGGGTATTCCAGTACGGCCCCGAAACCCTACAGAATCTGTACGTTTCGAAGATTCTCAGGGTTTCCAATGAGCTTTCACAGAGTCTCTGAAAGAGGTCACGGCAGCTGACATCCAGGAAGCCTCTGCAGCGTGGGAACCGCGTTGCGAGCTGTGTATCGACACCCAAGGAGACAATTTTATAGAATTTTAGCCACGATTTGATCAATATTTTTTTTAGCAGACCCAGTCTCATTACTTCACGGACATACCATGTATGCATTGTCGTTGTTCGTCAATCGTGCTCAGTTTAAGCACTGTTTGTCGGTTGCGCTGACTTGTGTCTTAATATTTTTAAGCTATTGCATAGCTTTTATCGCGGGCCTAGGCCAGCGCGGCGACCGAATGAAGAAATTTCTTAACGAAAATTAATGATTTTAAACTGATAATTACGTCTAAACGAGTACTGCTTACGATTCGAAAAAAATATATGTTAAACAAGAACATTTTCCTAATATTCTTAGCTTTGAACATTTTAAATTTTTTTTTTATTACATAGTGTAATTAATTTGTGAAATTAGGTCTAACCGAACACAAAAACGACTACTACGCAAATACTATCTGGCGTATTATTATGAAACCTGCACCATTTTAAAGATAATTTAATTATCTATCTTTTTATCTACGAATTTTTTCGAATAATCCGGTTTTTTTGCTTTATCGAATAAAAAAATCGTGCGCGGCGCTCTATCGGAAGACGTTTAAATGATTCGGAATAATTTCAACGTTTTCCGATAGAGCGCAGTTATCTGATATCAGAAAAAAAAATAATTATAATTGCATAAGTTGTTAAACATGATATGCAATAGCTTTACCACGGCAGTCCCCGAGTGCCACACGTATTTTTTTGCTTGATCGACTATAGTGGGTTATGTCATTCTTATGGTACATAGTACATTAAGATTGTTAGTACATATATATAAACTGACAGATGTCAAGCGTTCATATAGGAAAGCGGTATGGTTTGTTATTGAGAAAAGCCCTTAGCCAGGTGATTATTATGGGCAACTAAACAAGTATCTAGGGTTATTATAATCTGCTAACCTCGGTATCAACTCTGATTCTCGGCTAATTCGGCAATTCGTTAATAAAAAACCTTCACTTTGAACATCGACAATAAAAACCATTCTCCTTTCAACATGCGGAAACTATTAACTTTTAAATTGCTCGGATTCGTCCTGGATATCGCGACGCCACAACAGTCGAAACGTGTTCCGGCAACAGTGTTACGTTCTCGGAAAGCGTTTAAGATTACTTCTGCTGCGAAGAGCAGATAGAGCGGATTTCCTCTCATAAAGAACTCGAATTCACGGTGAGCGAGTCGCGGTGCCGAATGCGCTCCTAGAGCAAAAAGGCGAACGACGGACGTCGACAAAGGACGTCCTTAATGACAGTTTACTACCACGACCATTTTATTCGAATGTAGCCGGACAAAGCTTTATTAGTGTAAAGAGGAGACTTCATTATTGTATGTGAAGATGGGCTGACTGCGTAAGTAAACAAGTAAATATATTAAAAAGAATAAAAACACGACTGCCGTTACAGAAAATGAAGTATTGTATTTATTATTATTTTCATTACGGTTTTTTTAATGAAATATTTATGGTTTATGTATTTATAGATAAAAATATATATTACCGGAATGCACTCGATCAGACCTATCATTTAACACTAAACACGATATATTTTTGTCAGTTTATTGACATTTTGACATTTAGACAACTACTTACTTGATACTTGGACAGTTAAGGTACTATATAATACTCGGAATGACATAACGGTTCTAACAATACCACACATTTTCAAATCGGTTTAAGCGTTTAGAAGTTATCGTGGAATAATGAAACGGAAAACATACATAGATGAAACCTGAACAAATTACACTCCTTTTTTGTTGGGCAGTCGTGTATTTATAGATAAATGCTTTGAGGCTCCAAGCATAATAATAATGCTCTTTATATCCTGAAACTCGATGATTTGAAAAATGATTTTCTCCAATTACGAGTCATACCAGCGAAAAAAAAGATCACATAAATATCGGTAATTGTAAAATAAAACACAAAATATTAGCTTAATAAATTGACCCCATCGATTCGATATACGTTCGCTGATGAATAATTTAGTCGTCGAAGCACTTCTTATGAGCATTTTCTTATATCAGCTGTTCTTATTATTACTAGGTAGGTACATATTAATAATATATTGACCATTTTTTTGTAATGTAATCACATAAAATTTCGCTTTACTTTTTTGCCAATGCTAACATTTTTAAGCTATTGCATAGCTTTTATCGCGGGCCTAGTAGGCCAGCGCGGCGGCGACCGAATGAAGAAATTTCTTAACGAAAATTAATGATTTTAAACTGATAATTACGTCTAAACGGGTACTGCTTACGATTCGAAAAAAATATATGTTAAACAAGAACATTTTCCTAATATTCTTAGCTTTGAATATTTTAGATTTTGTTTATATTACATAGTGTAATTATTTTGTGAAATTAGGTCTAACCGAACACAAAAACGACTACTACGCAAATACTATCTGGCGTATTATTATGAAACCTGCACCATTTTAAAGATAATTTAATTATCTATCTTTTTATCTACGATTTCTTTGGAATAATCCGTTTTTTTTGCTTTATCGCATAAAATATTCGTGCGCGGCGCTTTATCGGAAGACGTTTAAATTATTCCGAATCATTTGCTACCGCAGCCGCAAATGATTCGGAATAATTTCAACGTTTTCCGATAGAGCGCAGTTATCTAATATCAGAAAAAATAAAATAAATAAAATAAATAAATAATTATAATTGCATAAGTTGTTAAAAATGCTTTGCAATAGCTTTACCGCGGCAGTCCCCGAGTGCCACACGTATTATTTATTTTTTGTTGCACTATATTTACTGTTGTCTTATTCTTATGTTTGTGATTATTGTGATGAATTTTTATAATATGTAGATAATAACAATCTTCATTTTATTATTTTCATTATGTTGTTTTGTAATGATAATAAACAAAATTTTTCAATAGTCACAATGTAATTTGATATTAAGCAAGAGTAATTGATTATTAAGGTTTTCTTTATACCTTATTGTATTCGAGTTTTATGCCTTAGGAGTAAATTTGATTAAAAATGTTAGTAATTGAAATACCTGGGCGAGACTTGACTTAATTTAATAGTATCTACAGTATTCGATTTGGATGTATTAGGGTTCTCGCATTCGCATATTTTATCCTTGTAATTATTGACAATAGTAGTTGCCTAACGTAATTTATGCTATAAAATAATGTCTGCACAACCGTACGAGTTTTTAAGACAATAAACAATGATTGATTGATTGGATTACTTCAGATCCTTCTGCGAATTATGTTTTATGGCTTCAATGTACTCAAAACATCTTTAACGAAATGGTAATTTGAATTCGGGGAACAAGACAGTCACATAAGGTCATATATGGTAAGTACAGCGCTTGGTTCGAAAATTTTCTCGGTAAGTGTCGGGTAGCGAACGGTTTCGTCACAGTATACCACACGATACCACAGCCTGGTATACTGTGGTTTCGTGCAGCTTGGGGCATAAAATCCATTGTTTTTTTCGGATCGGTCCAACTCACGATTCAGCTCTTATTAAGTAGCCTCCTCAAGTGGGACTACCTCAAGCAGGACTCTCGCGTCTCAGGCCTTTCTTCTGGCATCCTCTGGGGGTTTACCTCCAGCGCTACTGGACGGTTTGCGCACCGTGCGGCGACAGCCAATCGGTACTTGCACTGCGTCTAATTACTGAGGGAGTCGGGAGACTTTGGAAATATATTGTTTCCTAAGCAGCGGGGAGTGGATGTTGACCTATCGTCAACCACTTTTGAAATGACCAATTGGTTACCTGATCCTGAATTCAGAGCCGGGCAAATGATGCCATGGTCCGGTATAGATTTAAATTGAATATACGGCAGGTAGAGGTCCAAATATTAACCAGTCGGCAGGTTAGAGGTATCCTGATGGTTTTTTTCAGACGGAAATATCCTTCCAAAACTGGTAGTCAAGGGGCGAGGCTGCCCACTGACTAACCTAACCTAACCTTTCCCGGTGCCTCGCAGTAAAGCGTTGGCCTCAGACGGGAATGTTGGCTTAGACGGTAGATTTGTATTCGTCTCTAAGTCTTCTACGCTCACCTCACGGGGAGATAACTATCGTTAAAACTTTCTGAGGTGATCGGTTTGCCCGTTGTAGTTGATACCTCTAAGCGTACAAGTGTCGATGAGTCGGTTGGCGTATTATCTAGGTGCAATATACAATTCTGTTCCACAAATCTGCCCTTTTCGTGTAAAGGTTTTCTCGTAGTAGCTTTATAACGTCAATAAAATATTGTTTGTTGATTGTTCGGCTCTTTTTAGCCCAGGAATGTATTTGGAGCGAATAGTCAAAGAAACAACTCTATAGGTAAAGAAAGTGGTCAACATAACTTTGATTTTCGAGCGACTTTGGCGTGTTTTCTTCGGATTCGGCTTGTCGTTAGTTCGCATTTGGAAACCAGAAATCCTTGTTTGTTCACCTGTTATGATGCGATTTGGAAATGTAGGAGCCGATTCGCTTTCAGCAACTGCGGTGATCTTTTCAAATAAAGTCGCCTTTTTTGACTTTTTGACTTTTTTAATTTTTTCGACTTTTCCAACTTTTTTTACTTTTTCAACTTTTATGACTTTTCCAACTTTTTCGACTTTTTCGACTTTTTTGACTCTTGATTTTTCGACTTTTTGAAATTTTACACAATCGCACGGAATGAATTACAGTTTTCGATGGCGTAGCTGTCAAACAACAGGATAGCCGCGAACGCCATGTATTGAAAGTGGCTTATTTCCCAAAATGACCAATTTCGATTTTTTCTATTTTCAGTTGTTTCTTTCAGTTTTTCCTAAATATTTTTTTTTGTAAGCCACCCCTGAAGTCAATCAAGGCAAAAAATACAAAAAAAATCAAATCGGTCGAGTCATTTCCGAGATCTTGCGAGACTAACGCACGGCGATTCATTTTTATATATAGACAGGTACTCCGTTTCACATACTTTTATTTTTTTATATTTTATTAATATCAGCATTAGTTTACTTATATTATATAAGTAAGTTATTATGGTTGTATACACCCTAGGTTTAAAATTCAAGGGCGAATTGTATTAGTCTGCAATGCTCCTATATAATATTAAAAAAAAAAAAAATACATGGCTATCAATTTACCGCATTCTGAAATAAAAAAACTGTCGCGGCTGCTTGATAATTTAAACAAGATAAAAACAAATTTGTCTCGTAAATTTTTTAGCACCCGAAGTTTCATCGATGTTGCAACCTCTTTTAGACTGCAGACTCCGTCTATCTTTATATATAGCAATC
This sequence comes from Micropterix aruncella, assembly GCA_944548615.1. Classification (NCBI taxonomy): domain Eukaryota; kingdom Metazoa; phylum Arthropoda; class Insecta; order Lepidoptera; family Micropterigidae; genus Micropterix; species Micropterix aruncella. The sequence goes on from OX155958.1 coordinate 22,742,122, forward strand.
TCCACAGATCTTCCTTGTTTGTTGAACGTCTTTCTGTTTTTTTATTGTCTAAATATTCCCAACGGTTCTCAATTAAATTAGGATCGGGACTCTGGGCAGGCTAATCAAAGAAATCATGGACGCCAGCAAGTTTTTTTAGCTCCATTTTTTTAAAATATTTTTTCTGTGTGTATTGGGGTTTGTTATCTTGCTGTAGGATATAGTTATCCCCAATCAAACGGTGTCCAGAAGTAATAGGGTACTGCTTTAGTAATTTCATGTACCCGTCTGAATACAGTCTATCATGAATTCTGACCAAGGGTCCAACCCCATTCACCGAAAAATACCCCTAAACCGTAACAGAACCTCCCCCGTGCTTAACTTTGCAGCCAAAAACTGTACTCCGTGGCATCTGCGGACGAATTGGCGGCGATTAGATCTAAAAAATTCGAATTTGGACTTGTCTGTCCAGAGGACTCTTTTCCACTGCCCATGGTCCAAGTTTTATGTTCTTGGGCAAATTTTAATCGTCTCTGACGATTATTCTTACGAAGTAATGGTTTCCGCTTGGTCACACACCCTCGAAGATTATTTTTCAGCAGGACTCTTCGATCCGCCGATGGGGTCACCAAAACGCCGCAAGACTCATTAAGATCCTGGGCCAGATCACGGATGAGTTTTTTTTGACCTCAAGGATGAGACCACTTAATAGTGCTCTGATTATTCATCAATCTTTTTAGGTCTTCCACTTCTCGGACAGTATTCGATTTGGCCGGTATTTTAGAATTTTTTGACCACATTATAGATAACCCAAACAGATTTTCCAGTCAGTTGTTGAATTTTTCGCACTGAATGTCCTTCTTTATGGTGAATAATATTTTTTTGTCCGTCCATTGCACTAATTTTATTCATTTTAATAAAATATATGAAAAGAGTTTACAGGTCAACAGCAATATAAACACTTTTCCGTGGCAGGGTTAAACGACGGTATTTCGAATTACATTTTTTTTTAATATTCACAGAGGGAATCAAAAACTACTTCGCAATAACCGTTTTGCAACGTGCTCAAGATGCAATTACTTAAAAATAACATTAGTATAGAATACAACCCCTTTTTCAGGTAAAGACGAGAACGGCATTTTGTGAAAATTTTACCATTGTCCACTCTTCTAATTGTTTCCCAACCCAGGTAGGTTGCAGAAATGTCTAATAAAGTGTTATGACTCCTCCGATGAATGAACAAGCCCGACAAAAAAAAGGAATGGGCGCACTTAGTGACTTTTAAAAATACGACACCTCGCTTATTTTGTGGGTAACTGTTCTAAGACTTATTCACAGTAGTGTATATCTATATATATGTATATTATAAAATAGCGGACGTATCGCGTACATTCGTATAGGTAGGGCGGTTAAATATCCCTTGTTATGTCATAATAGACGCATATTTCAAAACATTGACCGAGATCGCACATGGTATAAGTATATTCATAATCCAACATTCTAAAAAGAAACGGTTCTTGTATGGCAGATGATTTGTTAAAACATCGTTTTTGATGTGTACAGATTAATATATAACCGCCTCCTCTATTTATTTATGTCATCTATGCACACTGCCATTACGTAGCATATATAGCGATATATGCAATGCGTTGTCATAACGTTTGTTATCCGAAAAAATGGAAACGACAGACGCATCTGTGTCACGACACGGTTTACTCGATGCGGGCTCATACTATTTAATGGATTTAGTGATACTTTGATCTGTTGATCTGTTTTAAGCGGACATAAATTAAGAGATTTTACATTTTAAATGTTGCTTTGGAATCGTTATTACTGGCCGGGCCAGAGATATTAACGTCAAACGTACCGCAAAGCTGTATTTTTCGGAGAAAGAATTTGACTGTTTTATGTCACTTTTGATGATAAAGACTCTAAACTGGTAAAGACTATGCTTTATTTTTTTCTATATTTTCAAGTCTTAAGAAATATGTAAATAATGTGACTATACTTTTCTATCCAGATGATACAACTTCTATTTCCACATAATTCACATAAATTCATGAATTATGTTGTTGTTTGTTGACGACTTCATTTATTTTGATCAGAATGGGACGGAATCACTCAATTTCAAATATAATGACTTTTATAATCGTCATATTTATTTTTTTATTTATTTTCACAGTACCTGTGTACTATTATGCTATTAACCAATTTTCGACGTTTTTTTCATATATAATACTAGTAAATCCTTTCTAAAAACCTCATTTCGGTCGCGCTTATTATATAGTCGAAAGTGGACTTTATGTCTAGCCTTAAAAGCTAGAGATTTGATCGAATAACCAATTATCGTTGATCTCTTCTCGGAATAGTAGTCATTTAAAATATTTTTCGCGATATGAAAGACGTTCTCGATTGACAGAAATTATGTTTATTACTTAAATAGTATTTATATCATCGTCATCGTCGTTTAAATATAGTATTTATATCATCGTCAGTTAAATTTTGAAAGGACCGAAAAATAAAACATGGTAGCCGGGCCACGCGAATGTTGGGACATTCAGTTAAACTTTTAGTTGCCCCATAAGTGGGGCAGAATGGGATAAAATGTTTTTTTTTTAATTTGAACATCTTTTGTAAGACTTTTTGATTTGCTTTCATGAATGAATAATATAAGCAAACGTTGAAATTTTGTATTCATTTTCAAATGACGTTTTTTTTCATTTAAGCCCTTATTATTAGATTTAAACGTTAGCTATCCATCCTGCTCCGGGTTCCCATACCTACCTACAAAATAGATCCAGGTTTTATTATTTCGCTTTTAAACTGTTGTCTAATTCATTTATATATATATTATATCATTTTATAAGATTGGCTAAAAATAATAATTAGATATACCTACTTACTTGTATTTTTTTAACAAGCTTTTATTTACCTTGCAATGTTTGTTACTATGTATGTTAGTATGTTAGTTTGTGAAGGTCTTGTGGAATGAAAACTGAATTAGAACCAATTCCTCTTATGCTATAAAGTTGAAATTTTACATGTTGGCTCAGTTCCGATGACAATGAATTTTTATGGTGAGTAGGACCTAATTTTACACCCAGGATCGGCTCCCAGCGAGAATACTTTTTCACGATCAATAGAATTTTTGTATACGCATATTTATAGATACACAATTATGTATACGCATTCAATTATGATAGCCCGTTCTAAATTTTGCCATGACATTGCTGCTGCATCCAGGGTTGGCTCCAGACAAGGGGACTCATCACCGGTCAACAACACAGAAACGAAATTTTGTATACGCATTCAATTATGATAGCCCGTTCTAAAGTTTCACCGTGACAGGGCTGCTGTACCCAGGGTTTACTTCCAACGAGGGGACTCCTCAACGTTCAACAGCACAGACACGCAATATTATATAAGCATTCAATTGTGATAGCCCATTCTAAGGTTTACTATGACATGGCTGCTGCACCCAGGGTTGGCTCGGGACAGAGCATTTTAATAAAATATTTTTTTAAATTTTTTTTTTGCTATTACCTTATTTATTTTGATTCGATTCGTATCAAAATAAATACAAAAGTTAGCAGCAATATCTAACAGTTTAGTCAAAAATAAATAAAAGGAACACTTATCTGGTTCTGTTAGATCAGTTGCTATAATGACGACTTAGGATTCGGGATAATGACAAGTTGACTACTGCGCTAGGTAGTTTGCTCCTCGAATTTTGCATACAAATTTGTGTGTGCTTGCTTGTGGTTGAACATAGATTTTATATTTAGGATGGATGATTTGTATAGTAAAGAAGACACATGGTAAGGTGTGGGGTGAGATCTGTCATACATGTCAAACATGCCTGGGATGCATGCACGTATTGTATGCAACATTGTTATGTAGTGTAGCTACAATGTTATTATTATTATTATTATTATTATTTATTCTGGTCAGGCAGCTTTGCTGATACGTCCAGATCAGATCTTGTAAAGATAAACAATATTAACAATATAATATAAACAATATTAACAAGTTTTTAGGTAAAAATCGAGTCTGTTTTTAAATTGATAGACAGAGCTTGCACTAATAAATGCTAGTTTATTCCACATGTCCACCACTCTATTTGGCAGAACTTTCTTAAGAGGTTTAGATTTAAATTTTGTACGGTTGAGTTTTTTGTTGTGACCTGGAAGATTTGTGTTGACGTTGAATTTGTAAATATTCTTCAGTCCAGGTACATCGTAATAATGTGTTAAAATTTTATATGTCTCAATGAGGTCCCCTCTTTGTCTTCTTTGTTTGAGTGTAGTAATTCCAAGTAATTTCAAGCGATCTTCATAATTCCTATTCTTCAGGCCCACTGGCATTTTAGTTGCCCTTCGCTGAACCTTTTTCATGATATTTACATCTTTGTATAAGTATGGGTTCCAGATCTGATAGCCATACTCAAGAATAGGTCTCACATATGACTTGTAGATCTTGATAAAAACCTCTATTGACAGATGGTGGAAAGCCTTCCTTATTAGATAGACAGTAGAGGTGGCTCTTTTAGCAATCGCCATTATGTGTTTCTCCAATTTGAGATCATCAGTAATTGTTATTCCAAGATCTTTTTGTTTATTAACTGCTTCTAATTGGTCGTTTCCTGATATGAAGCACTACACATTTCTCAATGTTTAAGGTAAGCAACCAATCTTTCGTCCACGCTTTGATCTTGTCAAGATCTTGCTGAAGCTGTCGATCTCATAGAATAGGATTGGCGAAGAATTTTGTGTTATCGGCAAAGTAGGTGCTCTGCGATGTGATTGACGCTTGAAGATCCGTAATATACAAGGTGAACAAAACTGGACCCAGCACTGACCCTTGGGGTACACCACTGGATACATTGAAATATTCAGATTTAAAGTCGCCTACTTTCACTTGTTATACCTAATATAAATTCCCTTAGTGAAGATCATATTATCCAGTAACCAAACATTCTCGCGTTTATCTACGCTATGCGATTCTTCACAGGTTGTGCAAACAACGTGATAAATAGCTTTTCCGGATAATTGAAACACTACGATTACGATCTTTGTGTACTTTGTTATGTCATTTTGTCATCAAGCGATCAATCAATTCGGTTTTTCACGGTGCGTAAATTAAAACATTGGAAAACGGCGAAGAATCAATCCTGCACACAGTGATAATATCGTCGGGCCAAATATTCACTGAAGCATGCAAGTAGTCAGGTCTATCAAAAGACATAAACAAGAGTATTTATAGCCTAAATCTAACTCAGGTATCGATATGGTCAGCTGAGGTAGACCTATACCGGTGAGTTTTTAATTAGTGACGTCCTTGTAGTGGGTGGACCGAAGTAAGTAACTTTTAATTTTTTAAAAATGGGAAAAACAAAAAACAATCCTTTTTATTAGAGTTTTTTTTTTGTTTTTGTTTTTTGTCAAGTTTGTAAATTTTATCTATTACAGAAATTTTTGAGAAGCGTTGAGCGCGCTGCGCCATCTAGAGGTATGTAAAACATCGCTAATAAACAATATTAGCAATATTTTACCTACCGCTAGATAGTGCATCGTGCTCATAGCTTTTTATACTATTTTACAAATAAAATTATTTCAAAGGATTCCTGTTAAAGCTTAGGATTTAAAAAACTTTTGAATTGGGGTTTCTGCCATATATATTTAAAAACATCGTTTACACAGAAAATAAGCATTCCAAAATTGTAAAAAAAAGGAGCAGCTAATGAAGAGTGGCTTCGTGATTGGTGATAGCCGTTATAATAAAAAAAAAACTCTTAGATTAACAGTAAAAAAGGTTAAACTTTTAATTTCACATATTAAAAGGTGAATTCAAAATGTTTCCCAGAGTATAGAAGACGTTGCAATAATAATTAATTGAAGCCAAATAATATGAAAACATAAATATAAAATTTAAATTTTCATGCAAATTAGGTGATTTTTTAAATTGCTTTATCTTTATACAAATGAGTGATCCTGCTAAGCTCACAACACACTTTATACGACTGCTAAGCCACTGAGCTATTCAGTCCAAGGTGATCAAGGCCTTTAATTGCCCGTCAGCTGCTGTTTGACAGACTCTTATCTACACGTATAGTCTGTGAGCTCATCATATATAGTATACTCTTGTCATCGGGCGTATTAATAATCAAAGCATTAATTATATAGGGTTGTATTGCTCAACGCTCAGATTGCTAATTTAAGGCAATTTCTAGAGGGACATCGATAAGATCACAGCAATCAACTACAGCTAAAAATAAAACCGTTTAAAAATAACTAATGACAAAATAATCGCCGATGTCGCCTAACTTAAAAAATGTACTCCTAACTAAGAAATGTACACCTGAAATGTACGCCTAACTAAGAAAAGTGGACGTCGTGTTCATTATTTTGAGTTATTATTACCACAGAGATCGAGATATATTTTAAGTCGGTTTGAAGATCTTTTTATATCGAATTTGTTTAGAGTATTACTTATTCGATCCGTCACGCCCTTGACTTATGGTAATAATGCTCGTGATCTATTTAGTTTATGAGTTTCGTTTTTATTGAATCGTGTACGTGTATCGTGATATTTTCAGTAACCACATTTACTATGGGTATCATTTACATTTTCCATCTTCTGCAGAAAATGTTCAGTGTCGCAAAGATCACCTGCTCGATCTACGAGCGACGTTTGCGCTGAAGGTAGGTGGTAGGGATGATTTTGTGACCTGGCATTCTAATATCTATCCGTATCCGGGAGCTAATGGGCCCTTGCTGAGTTGGCCACGTTGACCCATGTTGTTCAAGGTTGGTCACACTCACGGGTCAAAACCCATCCGGCGGCCTCCACGCATGAAGTGCGAGCCCGGTTAGGACTCTGGCCTTAGGGCTAGTTTCCCCTAGGAGTCAACCTTCTGGCGCTCCTGGGCGGTTTGCGCACCGTGCGGCGTAAGCCAATCGATTGTGAATTCTGACTAAGTCGGGGGAGTCTGGAAACAGTACCTACTGTCTCCTATAGAGCGGAGGTAGTTATTCACCTTACGGCGACTGCTCTTGAAACGACCATCGGCTACCCGATCCCAGGTGAACAGCCGGGCAAAGGACGCCGTGGTCCGCGATAGATTCGGTTTACACCGTTTCACCGCTTAGTAAGGGAGAGGTCCGCGCAAGCGACCTCGAACTCGTAACCAGTCGAGAGACCGGAGGAATCTGGTCGCAATCGGAAGTAAGGGCGTGAGTGTAAGCCCGCTGGGTAACATACCTGGTTATCTCGCGGTTAAGGCGTTGGCCTCTTACGGGCATGTGGCGGAGCTTGACGGTGGACTGTTTTGTCCAAGTCTTCTGCGTTCACTTCACGGGAGATTTTCTTTCTCAAACTTTCCGAGGTGACGGGTTCGCCCGTTGTAGTTGACAGCTCTATCTATCTATCCGTATATGTGGGCTTCCGATATATTGTATTTCCGAGAGTATTTTTACTTCTTCTTGTCGCTTTGACATCCAAAAAAGGCAGAGAGCCGTTTTTGTGTACTTCATATTATGTGAATCTTATTTTTGGATGTGTAGAGTTTAGATGACCCAGGAATTGTTCCACCCAGGGTTAGATGACCCAGGAATTGTTACATTTGTATATTACCCTTAATGATGCAGAAGTTTACATCCACATAGCGAAACTAACAAATGGGTTTTATTTTGGAGGTTTTGATAATTAGCTCCTCAAAATGTACAATTGGTTAACTACCGGCGATATGGGGCATCTCTTTGCTACTTCGTCGATTTGTTTATAATAATCCCCGCTCCACGAAAGTAGCAGGATGTCATTCAAGTTTAAGCATGTCAGCATAACTGATCGGGATGTTTTCAGCCCTCAGTTTGTCTCTCACCACTGTAAAGCAGTCCAAAATGGGCAAGTTTGTAAAAACAACTCAACGTCAAATCTCTCAATGATTTCGTTTTCGACAGGTTTTAGGTTTTCACAATGCTTGCGAAATGCCTTGAGTCCTTTACGCAAGTTGGTAAACGCTCGCTAAGTGGTTTGACAGAGAATACCTAGTCGATTAGCTAATTTTACGCAGTGAAATCTGATTTTGTTATATTTATAATGGGCTTGATTGCGTCTCTCTTGATCTAAAATCGGAAATTAGTTCATTTGAACGAGTCAGAGCTAACAGTACGTCAGAGCAGAATGTGAAATGAACGGTTGTCACTTTCCCGCATTAAAACTACCCACCGAAGATAAAGCAGCTAAATCTAACACCGCACGAAATATGTTCAAACTTATTCGGGCATCTATAAGTGCGACAGGTAGTTTTGTTGCGGGAAAATCGACGATAGTTCATTTCATATCCCGTTCTAACGTATTGCTCTGTCTCGTTCGGTTCAACTAAGTTTCTATTTTAGTTCACGAAGAAACGCAATCGTGTCCAATGTCTAACAACCGCGATAGTCTATGATTTCATAATGCAAACTCGCGTTCAATCACTAGCCATACTTCAGTCTTATTTTATATTGTAATGAAAATTTTGTGAATATAAAATAATGAGGTGGATAAAATCTGATCTACATAGATAAGATAGGACTTATCTTAAATGTGCTTTCATGATATTGCTAAATAAAACTCTGCGTAACAGTTGAATTATATAGTGGATTATTTATCCTAATCGTAATTTTATTGAGGATTGTTATAAATAGTTTATGACAGTGTTTTTAAAAAAAAAGTGGTAAACCCATTACATAATATAAATATCGACACCACCACGGCAAAAAAAAAACTGACTGACATGCGACATATTTACTAATTATTAGTAACATGTTATTTTCCTAAATCCATTTGGTGATTAGATCTTTCTGCGCCTTAAGATGTCTTTAAATTACGCAATAGCTAATATACATCTTTAGTATGACGAGCGCCTTAGCTTTTTCCTATCTTACAGCCCAACGCTTATGTCGTTTTTATCGCCCGCGTGATGAATAATTGAAGATTCTAGGCGATCAAAATGTAGGACGAAAAAACCCATCGACCGGTTATATAAAGTAGAGGCAGATCAAGATCGGCTCTGGCAAAGATCAAGATTAATAATTTTACTTGCATAATTGACCGAACATAGCGTAGTCACCATTTCAACTGGACTTTTTTTCTTTCTCGTCAGTTTGTGACGTAGTAATGATCAACCTGGTTGATCGATTTAGATCAAATTTGACATGAATATTCTTTTAAGTCATTAAAAAACGACGGATGTGTAGGGTTTTTTATCGTTTAATCCCGTTTCAAGATGGCCGTTTTATAGCAATATTCGATACTTCATTTTCAGACTTTGTCTATATTTTAGAATTAATTATAGTTACAAATATTCATTGTCGGAAATTTACCTTATAGAAAATCACAATTGTATGCACTGGTGTGGAAGATTTTTTCAAAAAAACTATTTTTACAACTGAAATTGAAGCACTTTTTTAATGTTAACATAACATGCAACTCTGCTATATAAAAAATTTGAGACAATAAAAACCGTTCCAAATCACCTAAATGAGGCTGAATAAAATGATATTTTCTTTAGAAAATAAATAAATGAGTCGATAGAAAATAACATATTGTAAAAAAATATATATGCAATATTGAAGGCGAAAGGGGATGAATAAAGAAAATTATTTTCATTTTAATTATTTGAGATAAAAATGAAGAGTAAGAGTAAGAGTAAGTTTTTTTAATGTATTAAATATACAATAATATAATATAATATGGATATAATAGAAATATTGCTTAATTTCAAGATGTAGGCCGTTTTAATATTTTTTTGTTTTTTAATAAACTATACATTTGTCTTATGTGGTACCTACCGTTTCGATTCAATTTTAAAACGTTTAAAAGATCGAATAAAGCAGACTCTATGGTAGTAAATATTATTAGCAAAGTTGTAGAATAGAATAGAATAGAATAACTATATAAACATTACCTAATGAATATTACACTGGTTTTATAAAAAAAGACAATTTATCCACAAATGGGGGATTTATCGCTATAGCGATATCTTACAGTCAACCATTTGATAAACTAATTCCTAATTGTTTCCGTACAACACACACAGAAGTAGTAAAGTTAAATTTAAAATAAACTTCTACAAAATTATATGTCAATGACTTATGCTAAAGTTGCCCAGGGAAGGATAAAGGTGAGGACAAGGTGAGGTATTTAGTTAGTAGCTGTGTAAAAATAAATGTTTCTTCAACAACATTTTGAAAGTGTGCAACGAAGGTGCATGCCTGATAGAGTAAGGGTTATTGTTAAATAAATAATCTGTCTACAAATTACCACACCAATAATCCATAAGAACACATGCAAAATTAGTCACATTCATAAGATCATTGTATTACCAAAGAGCAGGTTCTAGTCAGAATTTGAACCGGAAAAATATCGCACCGACTAGCTATTTCATTCCAAGGAGCCGGCTCTTTTCTTTGGCTTCACCACTTATTATTTATTATTTGTTGTGTGGGGCTTTTCTAAGGTCTTTATGAGCCTTGTAAAACTGCGACCATTGCTGATCTATTGTCTTCGTCCCCTACTATAGTTCTGCGCTAAGCCTCGTGTCATTTAAGAACCGCAACAGGCTTTTGGCGCCAGATTGTTTTACCTCCTCAGGTTGGAGGTATTGACCACCCAAGTGGGTGATCTTTTACGCATCAGCGGGCCACACTCGCACTTGAGATGCAGGGGAGTTTCCTCGGTCCTTTGGCAGAACCTGCACATTTTTGTGTCGTGGAGCTTGAGGTTGTACATGTGTTTGTTAAGGCAACAATGCCTCGTGAGCGCCCTCACCAGTATGCGTAGATTGTTTCTATTTAGCAATAAGGCCTCACGAGGCCGTCTTAGGGTCGTAAGCCTTAATTAGCGCTTTGGAATTATTCAACCCTGGCGTGTTGTTCCAGTGGTTGACGGATTGTTCTAAACATATTTTAACAAGGTTTGCAACGTTTTTTCGTACGCCACAGCAAGGTTTAGGGCCGTATAATTTCCGTTTGCTCCCGTCTTAGCAAGTTCGTCGGCTTTTTCACTTCCCACTTCACCACTTCGCCACTTCGCTGTATCGACGTGTTTTCCACTCTGAGAAGCCAGTTACTAGAGCCCGGGTGCTCCTGGATTGATCCATCGCTCGCTACCCTGAGCCGTAGCCGTAGAGTCGGCTCCATCGGCACTCACATAGAGAGAGTCGATCATTTCGGGCAACGCGAACGGTTCTTTTTTACACGACTTCCCAACATAAAGGAGTGTAATGGGTTCAAGTTTCATCTATGTATATTTTCCGTTTCTTTATTCCACTATAACTTCTAAACGCTTAAACCGATTTAAAAGTGTGTGGTATTGTTAGAATCATTGGGAGCTAACGGGCCCATGATGGGTTGGCCACGAAGACCCATGTGTTCAGGGTCGGTCATACTCACGGGTCAACACCCATCCGACGGCCTCCACGCACGGGGTGCGAACCTGGGTAGGACTCTGGCCCTGGTCAGTTTCCCCTGGGAATCAAACCTCTGGCGCTCCTGGACGGTCTGCGCACCGTGCGGCGCAAGCCAATTGATTGTGCTCCCCGACTAACAGTCGGGAGAGTCTGGAAGCTGTATTGTTTCCTATAGAGCGGGGGTGGTTGCGTACCTTACGGCGACTGCTCTTGAAATTACCATTGGCCATCCGACCCCGGTTCAGAGTCGGGCAAAGGACGCCATGGTCCGCGATAGATTCGGTATTCACCGTTTCACCGCTTCGTAAGGGAGAGGACCGCGCAAGCGACCTCGAACTCGGAACCAATCGAGAGACCGGAGAAATCTGGTCACAATTGGTAGTAAGGGCGCAGGTGTCGCCCGCCTGGTAGCATTCCTGGCTATCTCGCGGTAAGGCGTTGGTCTCTTACGGGTTGTGGCGTAGCTAGACGTTGGATTGGTTTGTCCAAAGTCTTCTACGCTCACTGCAGGTCGATAGAACGACTAATCATTAAAACGTCCTATGGTGACGGGCTCGCCCGTTGTAGTTGACAACTCAATATATGTTAGAATCATTATGTCATCTTGAATGTCATATGGCACATTAAATATTAAGTAAGTGTATTGTTGTCTAAATGTCCAAATATCCAAATATCATTAAATTAACATAAATATATCGTGTTTAGTGTCAAATGAAAGGTCCGATTAAGTAAATTCCGGAAATATACATGTATTTATATGAATAAATACATGATATTACATTATACAAATGTTTAATAAAAATATTTATACATACCTACAATAGTTAACTTTCTGTAACGCAGCCGTGTTCTTTATTCCTTTTAATATACTTACTTGTTCGGTCCGGACGCGCGCGCGGACTCCACAAATAATAAATTTAGCAACTATTGAATCTGGATTTTATTATCTCATAAATGTCTTATATAATATTTTTTTTAAATAATTAAGATATTGCGAAGAACAAGAAGTTGCGGGCGCGTCTCTGTGAAGTGGGTGAACAGCTAACTTGAACTAAAATTTGGTGCGGGACGGAAATAAAAGACAGGAATGCGAATAAAGGGGTGACAGACCCGTAATTTATTCGGTCCAAGGAGCGCGAGATTAGAATTTCGCTACTGACACAGTGTATAAAAATTGGCGCGAACACCTTTGAGAATGTTATTTTGCATTTCTTTTTGCAATTGAATATCATTTTACTATAGTCAGGCACGGTCTTCTGCGATCTCTCAAAAGCGTTCGATATGGTGAATCACAATATGTTGCTTAGTAAACTCGACAAATACGGCATCCGAGGGAACAGTCTTAAGTGGTTCTACAGTTACCTATCAAATCGGAAACTAGTAGTACAACTTTGTAACTACGAAGGCGGATTATTAAATAATGTAACGTCCAATGAGTGCGAAATAAAGTGCGGAGTCCCACAAGGGAGTATTCTGGGACCAACCCTTTTCCTTTTATATATAAATGACCTCCCAACTGCCTTAACACATTCTAAAGTAACATTATTTGCGGATGACACCGGCATAAACTATGCACATTCTAATATTGACCAAGTTGTTACAATTTTAAATGCTGAATTAGTTTCACTAAATGCATGGTTTGAGAGAAATAAGTTATCCCTTAACACGTCCAAAACTGTTTTAATGTTTATATCCTCTCAGCAAAATAAAATACAAAATACTCCACAGGTACATATTGGGAAAAACAACATAGCCGATGTCAGTTCTCAAAAATTTCTTGGATTAGTTTTAGATAATTACTTGAGATGGAATGCACACGGAGAACAATTAAGAGACAAATTTTCTAGTGCCTGTTTTCTGCTGCGCCAAATACGAAAACTGATTAATTTCAAGGACACGAAAACAATTTATTTCGCTTATTTCGAGTTTTTTCTCCGTTACGGTATTCCAACCCTGGGTGCAGCAGCCATGTCATGGCGAAACTTAAAACGGGCTATCATAACTGAATGCGTATACACGGTTTTTCCATATTAAAAAATTTAAAAAATTAATAATTAGGAATAAAACCAAACTAACTAGTTTATTAAATTAACTCGTTCATTAAACCTAACTTAAACGTGTGTATTGTTAGAATAGCTATATCATCACGAGTGTCACAGAGTACCTTACTGTCCAAATATAAAGTAGGTAATTGTCTAAATGTCCAAATGTCAATATATTACCGTAATCGTGTTTAGTGTTAAACGAAAGGTATGTTTGAGTACATTCTGGAAATATACATGTATCTATATGGATACATAAACCACAAATATTTATAATTTTTTAAATTCACCGTAATAGAAATAATTATAAATACAATAGTTCACTTTCTGTAACGGCAGTCGTATTTTTTATACTTTTTAATATGTAAACTTGTATCCGATTCGATTGGCTATCCCCCTCCCCCTCTTCCTTAACTCCCTACTTTGGTATGGATGCCTAAAAATAAGACATTTCAAGCGGACTCTACTATAAAATAGAAGGCTGTACCGTTTAGTACCGTGCAATACAAAAAGATAACGCTCATTCGGCGGGCGATCTCGACTCCATTCCGGATATGTGGGCATTGCCCTTTGATACCGAGACCGAGACATAAAGTCGAATTTCATTGTCTATTCTTGTCCGTGTTGATACCATCGTTATATAGATATAAATTATTCTATAGCAGAATATGACAGCAGGCGGATTCGGTATTCTGGGCATGCTCATGGGGCTGAACTCCGAAATAGGGGCGGTTTAAAAGCCGTAATAGATGCGATGACAAACAGACTTAGCTGTAGGTGTACAAGTGAATGCAAAAAAGTTCTTCAAGATTTAACATTTACAAAATTATTTGTAAAAAGTTTGTAAAAATCATATTTTAATTACTGGCAATTATCATAATAAAGTAAACATCAGTAAGGCAAATTTCGCGCCTCATTTTGGTCTCTCCTTTTTTACGACGCATATACTTGTATGTCTGAAAAATCAATATTGAGATTATAGTGTATCTTCACGTTTTAAGATCTAATAACCCAAAAACCCGGTGCTATATTCTCAGTTTGCACCTGCCATTGTGTCTGCAACTTAGGTTATACTCAACATTGTGCAAATCATGTATCTCCATAGCATTATTGATAAAAACAAATAATAAATAAATACATATAAATAGTGGGAATTTAGAAAGTTACACACTCGATTACGTGTATTTGAATAATAATATTATAATACGAGTATATGAGTATTATTATATACTCATATGATTTAATTATACAAATTATTTTTACGTTTTAATTATCATTACGTATATTTTTGGAATCATACAATATGCTGTAACCCTGCCAAAAGTAGCTGCATCCGCGGCTCCAAGTTACATGCGAAGTTTGCCACAACGAAACGATCCAACCTGTTAGCTTACTTTGTCAAAACATCCGCTTATTTACTGGCTTGCGCTTGGCTCGTAGTAACTATAAGTTTGAGCACCAAGGCGAGACCCGGGTATAAAACCACGTTACGTACTCGTTTGTTGCGACGAAACTATAATCTTAGGTTGTATAATTTTGTAACAAGTAAATATATTAAAATCACTAAAAACACGACTGCTGTTACAGAAAGTAAATTATTGTATTTATAATTAATTTTATTTTGGTTTTTTTACGAAATATTTGTGGTTTATATATTTATCCGTAGAAATAGATGTATATTTTCGGAATTTACTCAATCAGACCTTTCATTAGACACTAAACACGATAATTTATGTTAATTTATTGACATTTTGAAATTTAGACATGTATTTTTTGATATTTGGCCAGTTTAGGTACCCTATGACACTGGTGATAACGATTTTAACAATATCACACCCTTCTAAATTGGTTCAAGCGTTTAGAAAAGTTATGGTGGAATAAACAATCAGGGTTTCATCATTAACACATAACGGTTTTTTTCGAGTACAATTGCTTAGTTTTATAATTTCTAAGATGTTGGATTGGAGTAAATTCGTAAGAACCAAAAAGGTTATTTAAAAATCGGTGATATTTTGTGGAGTGTAATAATTTAACTTTTTGCATAATTTATTTTGCTAAATTATTGTTCTTAGCATTTCTCTTTGTCACTAGGCCTACCGGATCTATTCCTGACGGCCAAGAAAAGGAAGAACGAAAAAAACTGGACTGTCAAATGATGAATGTCAACACGCACCGCAAAAAAGGGCGATTTATATTAAAGACGCTGCTTTCTCCTTATATGCGAGCAAAGGCTATGACAATCGGGAGGACAAAAGAATTCTAGAAAAACACTTCTAAATCGGTTCAAGCATTTAGAAGTTACGGTGTAATAAAAAACGGAAAACATACCTACATAGATTAATACTGAACACATAACACTCCTTTTGGGCAGTAGTGTAAAAACCCCTCTGGTACATGCTTTTTCGATAATATTCCGACAAACAGTTTGTCATCAATTTTATATATTTTCGTATTTATTTATTTATTTATTCGTTACATAAACATTCAAACGCAATAGCACAAAAGAAATATAATGTACAATTCAGAAAATACCGCTATATGCTTCTAAATTTAGTCATACATCTGTCTGTGCCCAGGCCAAATTGTGCATAAATTATATGTTAAAAAGCATAAAATTATTCCTAGTGTGCCAAGTAAAGTGAAACCGAGCCCGCCTTGCTAGGCACTCCTGTGATAAGGCGAGCTCACTTCCTGAGTCTTATTGGAGTGCCACGGTTGTGTCAGTAAAAATAACAAATTAAATTAAATATATATTACCTAATAATTTGGTTAATATATATTACCTAATAATTTGATAACCATACCTAAATTGAATTAAATTAGGAGAGCCAAGCTTTTTTTGGAACGTATTTATAAGTTTATAGCACCTGGGTTTGCCTTCACTATATTGATGTTAAAACGATTTTTTTTTCTATACAACACCAGGTACCCACAACAGTAGTTAATGATTAAAGCATCCCCTTTGCGGGAAAATTATTGGCAATACGACAGAGCTAGTAAGCAAACTCTCAATGATTTTGTTATATGTATTTTGAATTATGATAATGTATAATTTTATTATACATTGAAAAGTACTATTTTAACCCTTATTTGTTATCGGCTCAGACTACCTTCGAAGTATACGTATTCATTTGAGGAAGTTTTCGTTTCCAATTTTACTGTCACAATTGCTTATTGGGACACTATAATATCCGTTGATATATACATATAAAGTAGATGTGTTTTTATGATAAAATGATTCACGCTGAGTTTGAACTTTATCATATTTCTGATAAGATCTATTGTCTATTGTTCACGGCCTGTTTGGTCGCTTTTAAAAGTGAACAAAGAAAAATTAATAAGGTCTTCGGTTGCTCTTTTCTCTCAAAGAAGAGAACAATGATTTTGTTAGTATCCAATCTTTGACATTTTGATCGCACGATCGAAAAATAACATTTGTTATTCGTTGTAACTTACTTACCGTTACAGTTTATTTTTAAAATATTGTTATTTAATAGATTTTTTTTAATAAATAATAATCACTTGAAATATAATTGTACCTAACAGTTTACTTAACTAACAACTCACGCCTTTTCTTTATCCATGCTTTTTCCGCCCAATTTGCTAATTCGCTTCTTTATTGGGCATTCCCGCTTTAAGTATTTTCTACCTGATAATCCCCACTCTGTTTCTGTCTCAATTTACATGTTTCCTTATAATCTTCTCCCTAAGCAATAAAATCCTTGCGTTTGTTAGCGAGACTGCTCAATAGCTTTATCATTCTAACTGCCTTCTATTTTTAATTAGGTATAGGTAAGATAAATATTTCAAACTATTTGATGTTTGTTTTGTTTTTTTTTTCACAACACATTTTACATTTTTGTTTTATGCTATTCGTCCACAAGGGTCTTGCGGGTTTTTTTGTGAACTCGTTCTCATTACACCGTATAATTTATTATAATATACATACATAATACACATTATTATGTTATCTGACTCGCGCATTGCAATACATAATATTGCTGATTTTAGTTATTTGGAACAGGAAGTTTGTTATTTGAAATAGGCGGCAGCACGGATGCATAGGGCCTGCATGTAATTTGTCGACTGGTCTGACGTCTGGGTGCGGTGGGCACTTCTCTACATATTGTACAGTCGGCAGCATCGTTTTAAAGATCGGCAGCATCGTTTAATTGCTTTATTTTGTCCACGATACGTCTTGCAGATTTTTATTGATTACTGAAACTTTATTTAATAGATTGGGTACTGTGGTATACAGCGATGTTTTCCCATATACATTATTATATTTTGTAATTTTGAAGTATCCTTTTGTCGTAGATCGTGTCATTCGTCCGTCTTTCAACCCCAGTTTGTAAATTTATCTGTCATATCTAGGGTAATTTTAGGTAAATACAATATTCTATTAATATATCTATCAGCAGTTAACTAAAGTAGGGAAATAAAGGCTTTTAGTTAAAGGTTATTACGCTGTGTATGCTTTTAAACGGTCTAAAATCTTTGAAGATCATCAAATAAACCGAAATAAAAATCTGTTGGCTATCATAAACAAGAGGATTTAAAAATAGAATTGCTCAACAAAAAGAAACTGATTTCAGCAGTAATTGAGTTGTGTTTCCATTAACTTTTTTTGTAGAAATTAGTTTTATCCGTGCCAAATAGAATTAAATCTATAATACAATCTAATGGTGTAAAAAAACTGAATATGTAATTAAGCAATAAACACCTGCTTGGACAAAAAAATTGTTTGCCCCAATTAATTTGCATACCACTGTACCTATTGTTAAAAATTATTTTTTTTTAATCTATTGATATACGTTTAATCGTTTATTTGTATTAGACCCCACGAGACATTCGCTCCATCACTAATAGATGTTATTACACAATAGTAGTATGGGCAGTGCAAAAACTGCTGTTGCAGATTGTTTCCAAGTTTTTTTCGGGATCACTAAAATTGAGAATAAAACATTATAAAGTAATAATTCCATTACGGACCAATTATTAAATGTCTTGAAATGGTTTTCACTTCTGGAAATTTATAAATAATTTCTGTCATTAAAGATGTATACAAATAATAGTATTTATTTCAAATCTGCTATAAGAAATATATAGCAGATTTGAAATATATAAGATAAACATCCTTATTTTGGGACAATAAAATATTTTTCAAACATCCCATAAAAATGCATTTAATAAACATTATATCATTTAAATGTAACTATATTCTAGATTTCCGTTAATAAGATTTCAAAATATAGATAAATGTAAATCCAGTGTCACTGTTAGAGGAAATACACAAGGCAGTCATGATCAATAATACGCTTAATCTAAAAATATATGCTGTTTCTCACAAAAAAAAATCGACCTCAACCGAATTCCTTGCCGTAGCTTGATCATATCTTGTTGTAATAATTACCTATAATTTAATCTGCAGTTAAATTATTGCAAATGTCCCCGATATCACGGCCCGATAACATAGATATCACGGCCAGGTAACAGGAATCACAATTCAATTCTGTCAACCGAATGCAATAACAAGACACATTTTCTTATTTAACACGTTCATCTAACACACATGTTAGATGAACACTTACATATAAAACTCTTCATGGTAAGGTTGGTCGTAAGAGATTGTCGTATGATAATAAAACCGCCCATTGTAAAATTTCACAACAAAGAGTAGAAACAAACAAACATCTTTCAAACGTTGGTTTCAACCATTTCCTAGGCAGGGTACGTTTCTGTGTTTCAATATTGTACTAATATTTATTTAAATTGTTATGATACGGGCAAAGAATAAAATATGCAATCAAACCATATTACATTTATATTTTATCAATTGCATACATTTTTGTAGTAGAAATGTAACAAAAGCAACAAAAAAAATTATCTAAAATATTTCTGTTATACCCGGTCTACCCTACCTATTCAATTGTTTAAGGAAAATGACCTCGTAACCTGCAGAAAAATGCGTAAACGGTGTGACCTTATTTACTAGTAACGCTACGATATTTTGTGACAATATCAACATGTTATTCTATTCTGTCGATTGTATTTATACACCAAACAATTCGGAAGATGTTTCCGACAGTGCGAAATGTTAGGATTGATTGGAAAATCACAGGGTTATCGTCTACAAAACTTTCTACCTTGCAAGATTATAATTTAAAATATTTCTAATGTGGGAAGGGGGGGGGGGGGGGGAGGCGGATACCTGATTCGGATGACCAATACACCAAAATAAAACTACTGATAAATATTTACTATATATATTTAATAATATACATAAATGTTAAAAAAATTATTTCAATTATTATGGAAAAATGTAAATAATTATAATATTATATTGTTATTAGTAATAGATATATGCTTTGGTAATGATTTGAAATAAAATAAATGAATAAATAATTCTATATAGGGCTATTAAGGACTAAATATTGCTATAAAAATATATACAGTAAATGGTTTATGATGCTATTTGTTTAATCTAATATATGTTTTTTATATATAAGATCTAATTTATATTTAATCTTATGTAATTTATATTTCTGTCTGATCTCACACACTTTTATTTTGAAGACATATCACGACATCACCATTAGAATATACAGTCATTATTTTTTTAAATATTTTTTATAATTAAGATAATCATTAAATAATTTTACTCTATCGTAACTTACCCTTTCCAAAAATATATTATTGCATGTTTTAATGCATCAAATTCGCCTGATACTCTTTCTATAGAAACGAAATTAACATTCTTTGTGTAAATTTTCCAAAATGAGTAGCCAAATATAATAAACGTTCATTTAATTTATCGTGAGTGTCGTATCATTTTGCGTCCTAGCAGCTATCGAAAGCTTTATCATTTTAAAATCAAATCTAGGAGATCCTTAATCAGAATATCATGATGATTATGGTGATAATGATTGTGACATACAGCGTTCTTAATCCGACTTTTGTCACTATTCAGCGAAGCCTACAAAGAACATCTCCTCGTCCAAAGATCGTTATAATTTGATCTTTGCCAACGCTCACAACGCCACGCCTTCTGAACGACGCACAGTGTTCCATTTTATACACCTGAAGGATAATATATGTATATAAGTATATTTATTATTGTAAAGAAAGTATAAGACCACCATATCTTACAGGTAGCGTCAGCTATAACATGGGTCATCACTCATAAGTAATAAAATGCGACTAACAAACTAAAGTTATAGTTAGGCAATCGATACCTAATACTTTACTTAGGGTGCTGGGGGCTAATGGCTCAGTGCAGCTGGGCCATTATGATCTATGTTTGTTTATACTCTTTATTATGAAATGTCACAATGGGCGGGTTTATTGTCATATGACAATCTCTTACAACCAACCCTACTATGACGTGTTATATGTATGTATGTGTGCGTGTAAGATGTATGTAAGTGTGTGTCTTGTTATTGCATTCGATCGACAGAATTGAAAATGCAATTCCGTTAATTTGATCCCAACGGAAAATGGTGACCCAGCCGGGAATCGAACCCGGGAACTTACAATGTAATATCAGGCGACCTAACCACTATGCCACCGGGCCGTGTGTTAGGGTCAGCCCAACTCACGGGTCAGCACACATCCGCTTGCCTCCAAGAAGAAGTGCGAGCCTGGGTAGCACTCTGTGCCTGCAGGTCGGTTTCGCCTAGGAATCGTAATTCGGGCGCTTCTGGATGGTTTGTGCACCGTGCGGCGTCAGACAATCGACTATGTACATTCCGAGATATAACAGGGAGAGTCTGTAAATTGCTTTGTTTCTCCTAAAGAGCGGGGGATGATTGTTGACTTAACCAAACGAAACGACCAGTCGACTACCCGATCCTTCATGATCAGGTGGGCAAAGCATGCCATGGTCCGCGATGATTCGAACCAAATCGCCGCTTCATTATGTAGAGGACCGCGCAAGCGACCTCAAACCCGTAATAATTCGGGAGGACGGAGAAATCTGACCGCAACTAGTAGGCAGGAGCCGAGATGGCCTGATGGGTTACCTTCCTAGTATCTCCCTGTAAGGCGTTGGACTCTGGCGGGTTATCGGAGCTAGTTAGTAGATTGTCTGCGTCTAAGTCTCTACGTTTATCCCACGGCTCCAAAGGAAGATCTCAAATCGTTATAAGCTTGGGGTGAGCTGTTCGCCCATTGTAGTTGACACCTCGCAAATGTACTTGGTGTACTAGTAGCTACTGGGATACGTGCAGTTGGGCCACTAAGACCATCGATATACTATATCGATGACTAAGACCCATATCTCGTCTTCGGGGTCGGCCTAACTCACGGTGCTGCTCCTATCTAGTAGCCTCGAATGTGTGTCTACCTCGGGAAGGACTGTGTTCCATGCTACGGCTAGTGGTTCAGTTCCCCTGCAGGATGTCCCTCGGGCGCTACTAGGCAATGTGCGCACGGAGCGTCAGTTAACTACCAGCCGGCGGAGTCCAGTTAACTGTCATCCGACTGTCAGCCAATCGGCTGTTGCGCTCCGGCGAAAAACTGGACGACTCGGGGAACGACATACGGGGTTTCTAGATAAATCGGGATAGGAAACAACGGAAGAAGTACATAGATTGTCGGAAAAAGAAGAATATTTTCGTCCCAAACTTCATACATCCTGAATACTTGGGTATCTAATAAAGCACTCTAAATAAGGCGGAATAGGAACCAGCGGAAGAAAAACAATATCGGAAAAAGAAAAATATTTTAGTCCGAAACTATATGCATCCTGAGTACTTGGTCTATATTCTTCGAAGTTAAAGCACTGTAGATATAACGGAATAGAAACCCATGGATGAAGAAGAATATCGGAAAAAGAAGAATGCTTTCATTGGAAACTTTATAATCCTGAGTACTTGGGTGCTTTTTGAAACACTCTAAATAAGGCGGGAGAAAAAGAATATCGGAGGAAGAAGAATCTTTTAGTCCGAAACTTTAAGAATCCTAACTACTTGCACTATCTTCTTCAATGTTTAAGCACACTAGATAAGGCCCCCTCCTGGAGGACCGATTTCAGCCAAATTTCAGCTCAATCGGATGAAGCATTTGGATGCTATCGTGGAGGAAGACACACAAACACGGGCAACTAGGGTTGTCGACTACAGCGGGGAGCCCGTCACCTCAGGAAGTTTTAACGATTAGTCGTTATATCTCCCTGGAGTGAGCGCAGAAGACTTGAGGACAAAACAGTCCACCATCTAGCTACGCCACAAGCCCGTAAGAGGCCAACGCCTTAACCGCGAGATAGCCAGGAGTGCTACTCGGCGGGCCTACACTCACGGCCTTACTTCCAATTGTGACCAGATTACTCCAGTCTCTCGATTGGTTATGAGTTCGATGTCGCTTGCACGGTCCTCTCCCTTACGAAGCGGTGAAACGGTGTTTCCGAATCTATCGCGGACCACAGCGTCCTTTGCTCGGCTGTTCACCCAGGATCGGATAGCCGATGGTCGTTTCAAGAGCAGTCGCCTTAAGGTCCGCAACCACCCCCGCTCTATAGGAAACAGTACTGCTTCCAGACTCCCCCGACTGTTAGTCAGAGTGCACAGTCGATTGGCTCACGCCGCACGGTGCGCAGACCGTCCAGGAGCGCCAGAAGGTTGATTCCCAAGGTAAACTGACTATAAGGCCAGAGTCCTACCCAGGCTCGCACTTCATGCGTGGAGGCCATCGGATAGGTGTTGACCCGTGAGTGTGACCAACCCTGAACAGAATGGGTCTTCGTGGCCAAGTCAGCAAGGGCCCATTAACTCCCAAAACACGGACACACAAACACACTTTCCTTGCCTGGAAAGTAAAATGGATAATGAATTTATAGCGCCTAGCTGCTTATATGGAAAAAATCACTGTACGCCGTCGTAGTTTACACGCAACGTCGCTATTATGTTATAGAAATCGGTACGGCAGCGCCCGTCCTTTCCCTTGCGCATTACGTGTTGATGCGTAAATAATTAATCGCATACTTCGCATTACGATTCTAAGCCCGCAGCACAAAGCACCGGTGAACGCTGCTTAGAGCAACATCTCTCGATACGTGACATTTTGGCTTTTATTAAGGCAGAGACGGAGGTTGTTACATCTCAATGTCTATAAGCTCAACTCGTACTATCGCAATCTATGTTTTCGACGTAATATGTGTATATAGACTAACAGATGACATCGGAGTAGGGTGTGTTCTTTACATAAGTGTATATTTTTAACACGCTTTTATTAGGTTGACCTGTATGTAACCATGTAATGGAATCTAAGGTAACTAATTTAACCATCTTCCAAGGATAGTAGCGTCATGAAAATTGGCAGCTGTATGTAGTTCTGATGACAATACAATAATATGGTACTGTCGAACTGATCTGATGATGGAGTCGGAAGATATGAACTGGAACTTCATGATGGAACATCGTATCATAGCTGTGTTTGGACTTGTTAGAAAAGTCTTGGAATGAACTTTGACCACGATTAGGTTTCAAGGTCTGATGATGAAACCGGAAGATAGGCACTGTCATTACATGATGGAATATCGTATCATAGCCGTGTTTGGACTTGTTAGAAAGGTCTTGTAATGAACTTTGACCATGATTAAGTTTCAAGGTTTGATGATGAAGCCGGAAGAGAGGAATTGGCATTCCATGATGGAATATCGTATCATAGTCGTGTTTGCACTTGTGAGAAAGGTCACGTAATGGACTTTGAACACGTTCAGGTTTCAAAGTTATAACAAACCTATTATATATTGACCATAGGTGCCTGTATAAAATGTATATAGACCTGTACATGGAGAGTGTAAATAGTTTTTTTTTTTTTGGTTTTTACGTGCATTTATAAAAGCGTGTTTTTAGTGTTTTTTTTTAACTATTAATTTATTATGTAAGAACACATGTTTTATTATTAATCTGCTAATGGACGAATAGCAATCTGCTGATATGCCAATATCTGCAAACAAGTAAATCTGTTTTAGTCTGGTTTTAACCCGCGCCCGCTGCGGTTGCGGGCTCGCGGCCTCCATAGAATCCAGAAATGTATGTAAAATGAGTCGCACATTTCATGATGCGATTTACATGCCTGCAAAGCATTAGCAAAATGAAAGCATGTTTTTATACATAATTAATTTTTAGAATTCCGTACCAAAGCATACAAAGGGGTCCTTTTTTGTGAGACTTTTCTGTCTGTTTGTATGTTTACTTCAATTTAATTTATTATACACACAACCATACAGACTAAACAAACCAATATATTTGTTTTTGATATTTGGGAGAAAAAATATGTTTCTTATTTAGATTCGAGGCGGGCCAGGTTAAATCGCGGCGTCCGAAAAGTCTACGGGCTATACTAGTGGAACCGCGCGGGCTGCGGTCACCCGCAAGCTTGGCGGCTGTCACCCGCGCGGTCAGTTCGCGGGCGACACGGTGCAGGCGCGCGGGTGCCGCTATTGGCAATCTCGATAACCGCGCGACTTGCGATTTTCTGCCGCTACGTATGTTCTCCCGCTACACAGTCGATTGGCTATCGCCACACGGGGTGCAAACCGCCCAGTAGCGCTATAATGCCATCCCCCAGGGGAAACTGATCTACCAGCATGATAGCCTGAAATACAGAGTCCTTCCCGGGGTAGACACTCATTCGAGGATACTACTGGATAGGAACTGAACTGTGAGTTGAGCCGACTTCAAAGAACGAGCCTTAGTGGCCAAACCGCACGAGAACCGTTAGCTACCAGACAAACGAATAGAGCGGCATCGGCAGCCATATTGGTACGTCGTTTCTATGGAATAAATCTCACGACTTTGTAGAGCCAATAACACTTTGTTTTAACGCTAACCAATCATTTTTGTAATTTCACTATTTATTAACAACGTATTCACATAACACATGACATTTAATTTAAAATTTACGATATGAGCGCCGTGATTTATCACCGGTAATGTTCTTAAATGTTACCCAAGCCGAAATTAACGAACCTCTAATGTTACGCGCAACAAATTGGGAGTGTGTACCCACACGTTACGAAATTGTTCTCAGCTGGCGGGAGTTACGGTATATTGTATTCAATTTTCTGTACACTAATGAGATAATAATACTACTATATAAGCAAAGTGATGTGAGATAATGATATGCAATGTATTTGATGTGAATTAAAAGTTGGAACTTTCAAATTAAAGGTGATGGATATTGCTTTGCGTGTAGTGAACAATAATTATACGAAAAAGACAGAAGAGAGAGGTAGGCTTTTATGCAAGAACTGCTAATATATAATTCGGTATAAATAAATTACGATTTTTTTCCAAACTGCAGACGTTTCTCATTGACATACTCAAAACCTTATATTATCGAATTGCAACTTAGCAATAGTATAATAACAATAGTAACATTTATTAATACTAAGCTTTACAAGCTATACAATCTATACTAATATTATAAAGAAGTAATTTTTGTAAGTTTGTAAGTTTGTATGTAGGGGGTAATCTCCAAAACTACATATCCGATTTCAAAAAATCTTTCACTAATGGAAAGCTAAATTATAGAGTAGTGCTTTAGGGTATATTTTATTGCGATAAATATTAGTTTTCAATATAAAATCACGTTATTTGTAAATCGAGTCGGAGTAAATGTGCTGGTGATGTGCTTTATCGTCATATGCTGACGAAACGGTTTGGTATATCTGAAAACTATGTAAAACAAAAACGTCGGCCTTAAAGAGATCTACAAAAAGTCCGCAACAGCATATATCCAACTTTTATATTTAAGCTGCAATAACTGCTTTTATGGCTCAAAAAATAAGAAAAAAAGTATTTAAAGTCTTTTGAAGACATTAGTAGTAAAATATGAACCCGTATCAAAATAAATTAATTCATCACTATGGGTGTTAAATGGAGATTAAATTAGCCATATACTATAACTATTTAAGTGGAATAGTTTTGGAGATATCATGAAATAAGTAACGCGGGCAAGCACCTCAAAATACCTAGCTGGGGCTGCGCGGCGCGGCGACTAGCCCAACAAGGTCAGCGTTCAGCGGAAGGCGGCGGGTGGCGAAGAACAAGAAGCAAACAGGACGTCTTTTACTATGTATCTAAAGGTAGCGTCTAAAAAGGCAAATAAACGCCACCCTACTCGAATTAACAACTCGATTCGAAACTTTACGCGAAGCGAAGCCGCGGGCAATAACTAGGTAGTTGTTTTATAAAATTAAAACATTTCAACTACTTAAAGTATATAAAATAAATCATGACTATGCAAAACTACAAGGCACACCCTTAGGTATTATGCCTAATTTTCAGGGTATCCTGGATTTCTTAAAATAGGATTACTGATACTATTATGTGAAGTTTGTTGTTCACTAAAAATCCGAGCTTTGAGCAAGTTTTAAATGTAGCAGCTGAGCCAATCCTCGTTATATTGAGTTGCTGTTCTATTAAGGAAAGTTCATATTAACCTATGAAGTTGCTGTTCAATAAGGAAATTTAAGGCCAAACACTTTGTATCAAAAATATATATTTAATTAATGGAAATATCGACCCCTATTATCTCTGCAGATTTGTCATTTCATGGGAGTTGCCTAATTCCTCTGCTGTAAAACTGACGTGGACAGAAAGCAATGAATTCTTTGAATGCTTTTTTCACCGACTCCTTAAAGTTGATTATTTTTACTTGTAAAAAGTTATCTAACTTCCGAAAAAAATTTAAACTGTTGAAGCAAGGTCTGGCAAGTACGGCGGGTGACCAACAGTCTCCAGCCGCAATTCCTGCAACTTTGCGATTGTTTGCAGTGAAATCTGTAGTTATACTTTATCATGCAGAAGCAGCAGCGATAAGCGATTGACCAGGCTCGGTTATTTAATCTCGAGCCCCTCCATAATTGTTTGCAGTTCTTATCAGTTCACATTTACGGTAACCGTATAGCCAGACTGCAAGAAGCTGTATAGCCAGACTGCAAGACCGGAACGGGATCTTATACCTGAAAATAATACAAATTTTCAACTTTACCGTAGTTGCACAAACGAAAATATTTGAGCAAAAACAAACGACGGAAAGACAAATAAACAGCTGATTCTTAAAAAGAACAATATGACATTGAATTAAAATTTATTTGAATTTGATATTACAACTCAAACCCATGTTATCCATGTTCAAAGTGGTCAGTGTGAAAAAACAGCAATTACATTAATAGGGTCGCAATAGGGGTCAATATTTCTATTAATTAAATCTATACTTCTCATACAAATTTTTTCGCCCTAAATTTCCTTTATACAGGGTCCGCCATGTAACGTTTTTTTTTCAACTAGTGCTTATTTCGTGTATGGCAACACTTACCTCATGTCTGATGTGACAGATAATTAGTTTTATCCTTCCGCTGAACGAATATGGTTGTGTATATGCTTGAACAACGCTGGGAAATCTTGCGACATTACTTTGAAAATCATGGTAATGTTGCAGAATGTGTGCGAAAATTGCGTACGGATTTTGGAAGAAGAGAAGCACCGTCAGCTCCGTATGTTCGTTACCTTGTGAAAAAAGTGAAAGAAACTGGCATCCTCATCGATAAACCAACGCGTGAAAAGCCAAAAACAGTGCGTACACCCGAGAATATTGCTGCTGTGGCCGAAAGTGTGCGTGAATCGCCATCAACATCAGTTCACCGTCGTTCTCAACAATTGGACATTTCGCAGACATCATTGAGACGCATTTTGCGTAAAGACCTTGGTATGACGCCGTACGAAGTCCAATTGGTTCAGGAGTTGAAGCCAACTGACCATCCAATGCGTTTTCGCTTCGCTAAGTGGGCCTGCGATCGACTTGCAGAAGATGCGGATTTTGCCAAAAAAATCATCTTTTCAGATGAAGCTCATTTCCATCTTGGCGGGTATGTAAACAAGCAGAATTGTCGCATTTGGGGCACAGAAAACCCGCACGCATTCATTGAAAAGCCGGTGCACCCAAAACGAGTCACTGTTTGGTGCGGATTTTGGTCCAGAGGCATAATTGGGCCATTTTTCTTCGAAAATGAGCAAGAAGTGGCCGTTACCGTCAAGGCGATCGTTATCGGGCCATGTTGAACGAATTTTTGTTCACAGAAATTGAAGAGGAGGATATTGGCAACATTTGGTTTCAACAGGACGGCGCTACGTGCCACACAGCCAACGCTACACTTGATGTTTTGCGCCCTGTTTTTGAAAATCGCATTATCAGCCGCAGAGCTGATGTCGTTTGGCCACCTCGGAGCTGGGATTTGACACCGTTGGACTACTTTTTGTGGGGTGCCGTCAAAGATAAGTGTTACGCCGACAAACCAGAGACAATTGACGCTTTAAAGGACAATATTCGTGAAGCCATTGGTGAAATACAGCTGCACACAATCGATAATGTACTTAAAAATTGGACCCATCGTGTAGGCTACTGCATGGCCAGCCGAGGCAGCCATTTGAATGAAATTATTTTCCATCATTAACCGGAGTGATTGTATTTTCAAATAAAAAAAGAAATTTGAAAAAATATTCAGTAGTTTTTTTTATAGCATTTTCAAAAAAAAAAGTTATTTGGCGGACCCTTTAGAACAGCAACTTAATAGTAAGGACCTAATATTAGAATGAATACTATGAATATTAATAATAATGAATGAATATAAAATTGCAGCCATGACAACTATCATGATAGTTATGTTTTTAATCATTAAATTTGCAGCATTGAATTTTGTGATGAATCCAAATCTATTTGCTATCTACTGGAGTAGTTTATTGTATTGTATTGTAAGTATTGTAATATTATCTTTATTAAATTCGAATTACACGTCGAAAATTTCTATTGCAACTCTGAATCATATACGAAAAAAGAAAACTTACATTATAACTTTCCAAATTATACCAAACAAGCTCGTAAAAAGAAGACATGGCTAATAGGGTTCATTCACACTGCTTCAAATGGCGGAATGGGCGCTGTTTGACTGCTCTTTTTACTCGGAACGAAGCAGTAAATGTGTTTATATTCAAGCAGAGTTAACCACGTAAGTGTCTTGCGCTGGCATATAATACATTGTATTTAGGAAATTTCGAGGAATCGTAAATGAAAATGAGGTTCTTAA
>OX155958.1:22774184-22815184 GCA_944548615.1 Micropterix aruncella
CGCTTTTTGAGAGTAATTTCCCACATGCACACCAGGCGGTGTGCTTTGTTTCCTGGTCGGCATCTCGGGGACCAAATGAGAGGGCGAACCGCGCTAACGACCTAACTCCAACCGAGGAACTAATTCAGACATTCTTATTGTTTGCTAATTGCAGAGCGATCAATTTATTAAATATGTTATGTAAGAGTATTTGTGAGCGCGCCAAGCGTGATGCTAAGTTTGATAAAATATTTGGCCTAAAATTTGATGGCTGTCCGTTAGTTTCAACGACGATACTGACATGAACTAAATCAGCGGTCTTCAACCTTTTTGAGGTCATGGGCCGAAAATACATTGATTTTGATTCGGCGGCCCGCAACACAAGGAAAATATTCCATTATAAACTTTATAAACGAAAAAGAGATGTCATTTTCAGTGCATAATCACTGATTGTAGAAAATCAGAAATAGGTATGTACTTCGAATAACTATCGAGCAAACCTAAATAAATATATCTTCCAAAGTAGATTTGCACTGTATCTATCAATTCCATCTGTACTTATTCAGGGACACCTTCGTCAGAAACTCTGGATGGGCGAGCAAACACATTCAGACTCATTCAATTTTCTCGGAAACTGGCAAATCGTGAATCTAATTGTGTTGTCACATCTTGCAGCGCAGTAATTTGTCCATGTTTAAAATTTGGCAATACGATATATGTGGAAAATGCCTGGTATTTTAAAAAAAAAATAATAAATTCACAAGTACAACTTTACTTCAAACGCTACCGTCCTACCTATACGAACGTACGTGATACGTCGACTATATTATCGCCCGAACACAACAACCCGTATCATGTACGTTCGAGTATATAAAAAAAAAGAACCCGAGACCCACAAAGATTACGTGATACACCAAATTGTTCCTACGATTCTAAATACAAATAAAGGTAATAAATGGGTCTAATGTGTAAAAAATGACTGGTATATTGTAAACTAGTATTGTTAATAGGAAATGTAATGAAAAAAAATGAGATTTTTTACTCACTTTTTGAAGAATAATCCAAGATACAACTGCGGTCGGGTGCGAGCGCAGGCGGGCCGCCAAAAACGCCACCGCGGGCCGCAAGCGGCCGCGGATTGAAGACCCTTGATCTAAATAGACTCTTACTTAACCTTGGTGGGGGCATAGGGCATCAACTTTACATATCCATTCTTCCCGGTCTTCCGCTTCGTCCTTGACTACCTATATCCTAAGTCTTACCTATATCCTTCGTCTGCAATGAATCGTCGTCAAGTTTGTACCGGGCAGCCTCTCCGTCTGCTACCATAGAGATTCCAGTCGAGCGCTTGTCTGTGAATGTTTTTTTTATCTCTTCAGGGTGGATGGCCGTCATACTTGCATTGTTAATCTTAACGCGATAAAATTAGACGAATAAGCCCAAATAATTCACGTAGTTTTGAAAATCGGTACGGCTATTCCTCAACGTGTCCTGACGAACATACTGAAAGTCCCCGAGGGTGGGTAGGTGATCATGGGTTGAGGGTGTCCAATTGTCGCTTTCTTTAGTAATTTTCACAGATATTTTAGGATGGGAACATTGACTAGAATGCTTATCGCGTAAGCGCCCACGAATTTTTTTTCGTAATGTGCAGTTACTGTAATATTTCTTATTTTGTTAAGTCATCTATTTAAAAATCTGACTAATATCGTGATTGGTGAATGTTTAATTTGTGAAAAAGGACCTATTTAGTGGTGTGACCGTTTTTGTCTTTTTTTTTACTCAAATTCTCTTTAGTATTGTTTATATAGTAAATATGAATAGAACCTTATTTATATGCAATTTTATTTTCGTAGATGAAGTCGTCATAACGGTTATCTTAAAGATTTTAGAAATATCTGCGATAAACTAAGGAAAGGGACATTTAAACACGCCCCCCCCTCCTCCTCCCGGATTACCCCCTATTCTTGGGGACTATCAGTATGTTCATCAAGACATCTTGACGAATAATTCAACCGATTTACTAAACTACGTGAATATTTCGGACTGTTTGTCCATTTTTGGCCTAATTGGCTTAGATTAACTGTCAATGAATCATCTCTTGGTTTCTGATATTCTGGAGCTCGATATTGAAAATACAATGTAGCAACTAGTTACGCATTTGTTCTTGAAGATACTTATTAACGAGTAGATGGAAAGTTCTTTACCGTACACGTCTCGCAACCGTATAGCAAGATACATTTATTATTTGTATAGAATATTTGGAGCTTCCGTTTTCTATACGAAATCCGCGAGTTCCATGTCGGATTAAACATAACAAAAGCAACTTTGGCTTAATTAATCTGAGTGACGACACCCGCCTCTGCTCCGCCCTTGTCATTTACGATGCTTTCAAGGCAGCAGAACTCTGAGATTAAGAGCCATTGCGGTGTATGTCAGAGCCTACTCGGAGCCTATCCGGACCTAAAGCCTCCACGAAAGCTATGATTATGTTGCTTTTAAATCCTTAGGAAGAAATTGTTTGTAGGTCTTAGAGTCGCACACATGGGCCAAACATTCTTCATTCTCTTAGTTCAGTTCTTCAAACCCACTATTTTTTATATTTGGTAAAGTCCTAGTGATTTGTTTTCTCCTGTTACTGTACCCTCGCTCCTGCCCATTCATCTGATTCTATAATTTCTTATTGTCTTTTATTTCGATCACTATATTCTCTCTTCTTGGATTTTTATATGATAGTCTATACAGAAGATATGAATTAAGGAATATTCTTCTTTATAACCACATTTTATAGTGGAAAGGTATGGTATTGCATATTGTAATATTTTTCCTTTGGCTCGGGGTTCTTCCTTTCCTATTCTAATTTTGTAGCTTTTGCTTTCATATGTCGGCAATTGCATTATCTTGTGAAAACATCAAGAACCATTATCAATTCACTTGAATTAATAATCAGGTTAATATACAAACTTCCCTCTTAAGGCTATTTTTGGACAATAACTCAAATTTAGGTATAATTCAGAACCGGCGACCAACGAGACAAGTTGTAGAAAATAGCTTAATAATACCCAGAAGGAAAACATCATTTGGTCAAAGACATTACTCTTTCATTGCGCCGAGATTTTACAATCTGATCAATACGGAAATAAAAATGAATTTGACATTTAGGGAATTCAAAAATAAATTAAAGAAATGGTTATCGAATCATGACAGACTAACCATACATCAAATGTTAGAAATAATAGTATAATAAAACTTAGGTGCACAAATTATTAACATATTTTTAAACTTATATGTTAAGTATTTTTTAACATTGAACTTACTACCAAAAAATATTTGACTTTGACAATGAATTATACTTTTAGACTAGGTATTTTTATATTAAATCTTATATTACTTAACATAATATTAAATATTAATGACTGTTTCTTTCTTTTCTCACATATAACTTTATTTATATTATTTAATCGAATTTTATATTATATTTATTGCCGATTTAATAATGGAATTGCATTTTATTTATTATATATTTTTAATATATTTTTTTTAATTATTATTTGAGACCGGCAGGGAAAAGGTAGCTGAAATTATTACACATATCATCGTTTAAAACGACGTTATCAATTTAATTTAATATTACAATTATATATTACTAATAAATACGTGTATGTAAATGCAAATGTATGTAAATAATAATAGTATGTAAATAATACAAGTAGGTAAATGTATATATTTATATATAAATGAGAATAATATATGTATAATGTTTAATATTATATAAACATGTAAATATCACCATAGTTCTATAATTGCAGTATAAAATTACGCATCTTAATTTAAAAGAAAAGAATCTACCCTAGTACGGGCATTAACCTAGTTGGGTAGTTTTTAAGACATAATTTTTGTACTACTTTCTCTTAAATAAAGCATTATTATTATCATTATTATTAATTTTTTTTTTTTATTCTGAAGACCACATTTTAGGGCAATTTAGTGTCATTAGCTTTTTACTAAAACTTGTACATTTGTAGGCAACCAAGCAATCAAGCAAACTTGATTGTAATATTGGAGTCCTGTCCACCCTAGAACGGGCTAGTCCTAGTTGGGTGACAGAAACAAATAAGCAAAAGGTTAAGGTTTTGCCATTCGGTTCCTGTTATTTTTGTAAGCTAATCAATGTTTTATAGTATTTAATTCTTAAATAAATAAAAATAAATAATAATGAGGTATAATATGTATATAATATAATAATGAGGTAAATACTCGTTGAGCTAAGGCTCAACGAGTATTTACAACGACTGCATGTACTGATCTGTCTTTACAGAATATTTTTTTCTTTGGCTTTATGATGCCTTACAGGTGCTTTCAATTTTTCATTTATACGTTTTCCGATCTTCATAATTTCAACACTTCTTTTCTATTATAAACGTCATCGTCCTTAATAATAACGATAATTTATTCTAGCTATCAAATTCTCGTCTAATTAAGAGTATACTAGACGATTTTCCTAGATAAGGAGACCTGATTTCATTTGAGATTTTGATCCAAAATATTTTCCTCTTATTTTATTGCCGATAATAAACTAAACCGTATGCTGAGGTTAGAGTAAATTAAGCCAACAATAATAGTTAGGAAAAGTGAAATCATTGTTTCAATGCGATCAACTATGAATTCGGTCTTCTATAAACAACCATTAGTTGCATTCTTGGATTTCTCGAAACATGTGAAGGTGTAGACTTCATCTTCTTCTTCATGCCGCACCTCTTTACTCGCGGGTATTAAGCAATCCCTTTTTGAAATGCAGCATAAGTGCTTCCCACATGGCTCAACTCATTTGTAAGCCGCTTTATTAATTTGCTGCAATGATACTGCAATTTATTCGATGTTGTAAACCCAATCTATTCAGTAGTACATCATATAAGACTCGCCAAATTTATTCTCCACGTTTGAGTTCCACCTAACGCTAAAATTATAAATATGAATAATACATATTCGACTTCGTAATTTGTAATTGCGCAATTTATAAGCTAATTAGATGTTATCTTTTATTTCAGGTGAGTGAGCAAACGTGTCATTACTCGAATTGCATTGATGGTAAGATTATAGACATCCTTTAAATTTTTAAAGTTTTTATTAAATGTCATATTAGTTGATTTTAGTTTTATTCAATTTAAAAAATGTATATATCTTGGTGAATATTTTTAAACTGCGTAATAAAGGACAAAGCGTGGGGGCGGATAAACTGTTACAAAGGTTTTAAAAAAAATATTTACTTCATACAACCTAATTCGTATAATAGCTTATGTGATAATTTTTATTAAACATAAAAAGATGGTTTTTAATCTATCTATTTATAGGTTCTAATCTATTTATAGGTTTTATAAGCTTATTTCAATATGGTTATATAAATGTTATAGTAAAATAAATAAGGCAATAAAAATCATTAAAGTATCAAAATGTAAATGAAATAACAAAAGAAGTTAAAAATAACCATAAAATAAATCTAAATACAAAATATTACGTAAAAAAAAGAAACTCTGAATTTGAACTCATGTTTGTGCAAAGAATTAGCGGAAGATTTTATGACAAAGGTTTAGGAAAGCTCATCCTTCGCCTCACAACACTCACTGAGAAAGAAGACGACTACGTCGAAAAATTATGTTTGATTAGGTACTTAAATCAATTGATTATGTACTTAAATCTTTAATCTACTTCCTACAACTGTGTAGCATCTGAAGGATGTAAAATAAAAATAAACACCAAGGAGATGCTAATAGGGCACCCTGTCTATGATCTGGCTGAATTTTAGGGCCATGACTTTTCACATATTGTGCCCATTTAAATGACCTAAAAAATTGAGCCTTGTCTGGTTATTTTATTTGGTCTTATATTTGTAGTTTTAGTTTTTGAATGCATGGCGTAGCGTACTGACAATTTGAATATTACGATGAATAATTTTACTACGTATCTTTTCGAATTATTGACTATTTCATATATTAGGCTTCTATTTTGATTATTTATATTTATAGTTTTACAATCTAGTAGTTAAATTCTAGACTACTTATGTATGTTCAGTAAAAAGTAGTAACGAGACTTACTACCTCACACAATTATTTTAACACGTCCAAGAGCGAATTTTAGCCGTCAATTGGACACGACGAAAATGTAATGTAATCTAATTGGTATATTTTACAAATATATATTGCCCTTTCAGTTTTTTTTAATTGAATACTTAACAATTTAATACCATTTCCATTTTACAAAAGATCCTAAAAGTTATAGGTACAATACAATACAATACAATGAACTACTCCAGTAGAAGGCATTTCTACACATGGATGCGTCACAAAATTAAATGCTAAAAATTCATTGTTAAAAAAATAACTATAATGATAGTTGTCATGGCTGTAATATAATACTCAATATTACCCACCTGCAAATAATCAAAATATACTAATTGTGTTTCAATAGTCATGGAGAACAATATATTAAAATAGAAATGCAAATTCTATGTGGAATAATCAAAATAATTTAATTCTATTGTCAATCCAGCAATATGCCTATTATATGAGAATTAGAATGTTAGCCATTATATTACCACATGGGAAATAAACCCAGAATTATCAAACAGGCCCTTATACCATAAATTGGGTTTCTTAACAAATTATTTAAATTATTTCTTAAATTGGTCCAGTCCAAGACTTTTCATTTGCTCTGGAATCTTATTATAGTAACACAAAGTTTGGTGTATAAAACTTCGCACTTTGTTTAGTCGCTGTCGGTTTATGTGGAGATTGGATGTATTCCTCGTATCGTGATGATGAAAATCACTCTATAGATGAAAATTTGCGTTTATAAATTCTATATTAAATACTTCATCATGCTTCTCTACCTACGAATTCTCGAGAACGTTAATTGTTACCTGAGATGCCTTTATGATATGCCCCAGCCAGTTACGGTTACCAAACACCAAACGTCAAAATATTCGAGATCCGTTTTGACGTTACGATGCGGATGAATTATGCGTCCGTAATTCGTTGAATGATCGCATAATACCGCGGGTGGAAAACGCATTAGCGAGTCGCGCTGAAAATGAGATCAAGCATTTTACGGGCAATTAAATACCCTTCCTTTATTAGCGGCATTCGCAGGCGCACGTTAATTACCGCCGTGAGGAAAATCATTCGTGTTTTCCTGAAAACGTTACCTTATAATTTGCGAGGCGCCGCGTTCGGCCAGTCCGCCCGACCTAGTAACAACCGTTCTGGGGCGGGAAGCTTAAATGCCATCCTGAGAGTGCCATAGCTAAAAAACGAAAAGATAGGAACATGCGTATATGCAAAAAAAATATTTTGCTTTAGAACTAGCTACTTTGTGTTAAGGAAATCGCGGAAAATATATGTTGGAGAAGGATACATGCTGTTAAATAAAAACTTTAGCATTATCCGTTCAACAAGTTATTACGAGTATATTAAAAGGAATAAAAAACACGACTGCCGTTACAAACAATGAACTACTGTATTTATAACTATTGTTATAAGGTTTTTTTTATGAAATATTTGTTGTTTATGTATTTATTGATATTGATACATATATATTTTGGGAATGTACTCAAACAGGCCTTTTATTTGATACTAAACAGGATATTTTATGTTAATTTATTGACGTTTGGAGATTGGACATTTAGATAACTATTTACTTGAAATTTGGATAGTTAAAGTACCCTATGGCACTCGGGATGACATAACGGATCTAGCAATACCATAATCGACTAAAATATAATATTTTAGACGTTTATGATTATAAAATTAATTTTGTAGCATCCGACGTTTCGGCGTTGTTTCAACCGCCGTTGTCTATGGTAGACAATGTTGCAACGGTAGTTGCAACATCGCCGAATCGTCGGGAGCTACAAAATTTACGCGGTAAATTCTACTTTATACCTTTTTATAATGTCAAACAACGTCAATAGTCTGCGATTTCATAGAAATTTATTATTTGCTGAATTAACTAATAAGTAGACCTGCTTTAATCGTATGCGTTCTTGCTTGCGGACTCGTTTAGACGTAATAACGAGTTGAAAATATCGCAAAACGCTTGATTTTCGAACTTTTACCTACGGGATCAACCCCAATTTGGGATCATTCCGCAATCATAACACAGATACTATGAATGAAAATTTCATGATGGACTATGGATGCATTTTAAATATTTTGAATATAATTGCACGTTTACTTTAAGGTTGCTAGTGTCTTTCTTACACTTTGATAGCGTCTTTCGGGTTGCCTATCTACGCATTTTATTTATAATGTCCGAGTCGGACGACGACTTTGTTTTTGACATCGGAAAGTAACGTTAATAACGAGAAATACGGAGAAAATTTCGTTATCTCCCTATCAAAATACCCTATCAACGAGGTATTCCGAAGATATTAATATGATAGTACCTAGAAGGTATACTACTTTTGGTCAGCGCACCTATACTTTCATTGCCCCAAGGTTTTTCAATGCTCTTCCTGGCGACATAAAATCGGCGCAAAATAAGACATACTTTAAACGGCTGCTTATAAACTGGCTTGTAAAAGAGGGAAGACAAGGAATTTTAGAAATATTGGACATTATAATACTGGACCTGGACATTTGAATATTTTGAATCTCATATTATATTATGTTATATTATTATTATTATTTTATTTTTTAATATTATTATTTTTTTGGTTTAACGTATATTAAGAGATAATTTGTTTTAGTTTTAACACTATTTAATCTTAGTTATAAGTAAAAGGCAGGACTATTTTGTTTAAATTCTTATTTTATTTTGACTATTTTAAATTGTTTTGTTTTTTCTGATTTGAA
This sequence comes from Micropterix aruncella, assembly GCA_944548615.1. Classification (NCBI taxonomy): domain Eukaryota; kingdom Metazoa; phylum Arthropoda; class Insecta; order Lepidoptera; family Micropterigidae; genus Micropterix; species Micropterix aruncella. The sequence goes on from OX155958.1 coordinate 22,783,013, forward strand.
TTTATTTGCTGATATTTGAATTTTCCACTTCTAACTTCTATTTAATTTTTTAATTTAAGTATTTAGTAATTTTTTATATGGTTTTGCAATTCTATTATTTTGTGCATACATGGAATATATGCCATTTTTATAAACACGGTATTGTTGCAAGCACAAAATAAATGTTCACCTTAGAACAGATCCCGGCCAAGTTAAGTGACGTTGCCACTAGACTATGCGATGTATTCTTTTTTCTGCTTTTGATTAAATTTTGTAAGTATTTTTGTGCATAATTCCTACGTTGAAATTATTTACTCTTATTTTTAATAGTTGCATTACTTATATAAATCTAAGTCAATCTCCATTGAAGAGGCCAAGAAACGAAATTGATAGTAGTATAGCGATAATGAGAATTTTGATTTGTTTGATTATATTAAACCCTGTCAGAAAGACGGAGCTTATTCTGTTGTGAAATAATTTCTGTAGTGTTTATTGTTTTTCTAGTGTTTGTCCGTAAATTTATTAGAAAAAAACAACTGGCTGAGCATGATGTTTTTTATGATAATCCAAAACGTAGTAAAACAATATGTCAACTGCGTAAATGTGCTGCCATAATTATTTTTTTCATTTATTTATTTAACAAATCAACATTACAGTACACACCAATTCGCTGAGATGTATTATACATAAATATAAAAGGCATTAAATATGCAAGCTGAAGCATTAAAAATAGTAAGAGTAACAAAATTACTTAAAAAACAATAACAAAACAATCGATCTTATTCTAGCATAAACAGATAGTGCAATGCCCATACCTTGAAGAGATGTGGGCTCGCAGTAAAAATATCCAAGTCTGGCGCTGTCGAACATAGCGCATTTATATGTCGCAAGGCACACGTAAGGAGACTCCATCGACTTTAGTTGGTACACGAGGATGGCTCCGCAAATAGAGAGTGTGACTGAGCTCGAATGTAGTTATCCGGAACAAAGAGACAAATCTTCGCTAGCATGCTAAGATTATTAGCTTAAAAACGTAGGACATGGTGAGGTATCTCTACGCAATTTAAAGGAATTATAGCCCACCAAGCCTAGTAAAAAAATAGTAGGGTTTAAGTAGGGATAATGACCGTATTTCTTAAAATATAAAAATCGTAGAAAACACTTTTCATAATGACGAAGCTGCCTTAGTTTTATGTACTGACAACAGTACTAATGGTATTGCCAGATAATCTTCGATTAGTCTAAGGTTATGTTGTCCTGCCTAAAGTACGCCTTACGCAAACACATAAGTCCTTTGGATATATGAGCTATAAGCTCTTTAACCAGCTTCCACTATACACAGGAAATATGGAAACAAAGGGGTTTAAAGTTTATTAAACAAAAGCTGCAATTCACACCAACTTTCTATAATCTGGGTGATTTTTTTGAGCATGATAATTCCTTAAAATGGGATTAACCTTAATATGTAACTACATATTAAGGTTACATAATTTTTGTTTTATTATTTAATTTTATAAAAAACAAAAACATCATTTTTAACAAAATAATGTTAGGAATTTAATATTTAATGCGTAGATTACAGTGTTTAACGTAACATACCTGACTATCTATGGACGTACGTTGGTTGTTTTTTATTTTGGTTTATTTTTTTTTATCATCATTGGGTGTTTATTATAACTATTGATGTTTTTATGTTTTTTTTTATATTTTATCTATATCTTTTATAATTTCATGTACCTACCCATGTACATGAAATCAGTTCTGTTTTTTTTTTTCAAATTTATCTAACGCGTAAAGCCGACTTTAGTCAACGCTACTGTCAAATAGATATTTCTGTTTGATTAGTTTTATAACAATATGTTACTAGCAAGTGACGAATTGCAATTTGCGATAACTAGCATTAATTAATTATTCTGGCTTTTATTGTATATTCTGAATGAATAAATTGAATACTAATTATTATTATTATTATTTATTCTGGACAGGCAGCTTTGCTGATACATCCAGATTAGATCTTGTAAAGCTAAACATCATTAACAATATATTATAGACAATATTAACTAGTTTTTAGGTACAAATCGAGTCTGTTTTTAAATTAATTGGCAGAGCTTGCACTAATCACTATAAGTGGTAGTTTATTCCACATGTCCACCACTCTATTTTGAAGAACGTTCTTGGCCCGTTTTCTAAAGAGACGGAGACAGATCGGTAACTTTTTACGTTGACTATTGGTCATTCATAAAAGCGACAAATTAATTAATGATTTTCGTAGTATGACGTAAATTATACTTAGTAGGGGTAGTTCGAATAATTTAAAAAATCGGTTGTGTCACCCAAATACTCCCGACAAGTAGCCAAGGACTGATTTCGTTTGAATATTAATTTCATAAATAAAATCGATGACTGCCCTCTCTCGGCCCGCGAAAGTACCCGGTTGAGTTGCTCAAGCGGCGCGTTCCGTTTCTCGACTAAGCGCCAACAGACGGCGTTAATATTTGATTATATGCCCCCCCCTCAACATTTTCCCCCGCAACACTTCCCCCGCAAACCGCTCCCCCTGCACCTCTCCCCCCTCGACCCTCACCTCTAACGACCCCCCCCCCCTCCCCCCCCCCCGCACCACCAGCACCAGCACCTGGTACTGGTGTAACATCAGTACCAGCATCCTGGTGATAGCCTAGTGATAGCTTCGTTGAGCCAGGATGGTGCCAGCATCCTGGTGTCAGCATAGTACCAAAATCCTGGAGGAAGCCTGATGCCAGTATCTAACGATAGCCAGAAATCCCCCTACTAGCCTCCAATAACCTAACCGCACCCCCTCCCCCCCCCCCCCCCCACCCAGTAAACGCCCAAATTTGACCGATTACTTTTTTATCACATTTTGTATGAAGGAAACCGACTGCTGTCGGTAAGTTGTAACCGATCGGTTCGATCCACCTATCAGTTACATATTGAAACGTAAAATGTATTGTATATTGAGCAAACCGACAGTTTTACGGAAACCGATACCGACAGGTATCCGACGCTTTTAGAAAACGGCCCAGAGGATTAGATTTAAATTTTGCACGGTTTTTTTTGTTGTGACCTCGAAGATTTGTGTTGACGTTGAATTTGTAAATATTCTTCAGTCCAGGTACATCGTAATAATCCATTAGAATTGCATATGTTTCAATCAGGTCCCCTCTTTGTCTTCTTTGTTTGAGAGTTGCAATTCTAAGGGAATTGCTTTTCAATACTGTCGATGGAGTGCAATAACAAGAAACACAATTACAAACATGTTAAACCCACACATACTCATACAGATATGTTACACATAAACACTTTATAGTAGGGTTGGTTGTTAGAGATTGTCGTATGATGTTGTTGTAATCCGCCCATTGTGAGGTGCTAACAATAAAGTTTATTTGATAGATTTTCCACCTTGTCTTTTTTATATCTACGAAATAGCTAACATCTCATCGTCGCATCTCAAAATATGTATCTAAGATATCGCAGAACGGATTTCCAAGTCTGCCAGAAGCATGTCCGCCTAAATAAGAATAACACAACTACGCCAGATGATCAACATCCACCATTACATAATAAACCCTCCTATTGTTGTCATCACAATAAAGAAATCAAAGACTCACGCGGTTGTTTGACATTATAAGTAATATTTAAAAAAAAAATACTGCGTGAAGTTTGGATAGTGGAAGTAACTACTGGCTGCAGTTTCAAAATCCTATTGTGCTATCCAAAAAATAATTTTACTTCCCTCCCATGATCCATGAGACCATTGAAATAAGAAAACCCCAGAAATTCAATAGAGATGACGGTTACAACCTTGTATTTTTTTCGTGGAACCCTCTTCTAAAAATTCTCCCAATGCCCATCGCCGAGCGCAAGGACGTAAGACAATAAACAACAAGAGTTGCCAACTACAACGCCAACTGCTCTCGATCCCTAGTCACAGTAGTAATTTCTTCTCGCACTCCTTTTCTGTACGTGGAGCCCGTCTCTGAAATGCGTATCAGGATAGCCCCCAGTCTGTTTTGCTCCAAACGCAGGCTCAAAGAACACTTGACTCCACGCTCATAAACTTTTCCTTATTTTTCCCTATTTTTCCTCCCTATTGCGTCCCCTACGTAATTATAGGTTTATTGTTTGTTTTTTCTTAAATTTATTGTTTTCTTTTCCTGCGGAATTAAAATGTTTGAAATTTAATTTATTAGTTTATTTTTACCGCATAACATGTTATACCACTAGGTTAAGGTTAGCTGTAAGATATTGCTTTTAGGCAATAAGCTCGCCCTTATGTTTGAGCAAATAAATCGTTTAATTAATTAATTAATTAATTACAAAGAGCAAACTTGTTACCTCAGGAAGTTTTAACGATAGTGATCGTTCTATCTCCCGAGAGGTGAGCGTAGATCACTTAGAGACAATACAAATCTACCGTCTAGCTAATCCAATATGCCAGAAAGAAGCCAACGCCTTACGGCGAGGCACCGAAAAAGATATCTACGCCTAGAGTTAACCTTTAGAATGCCTCCATCCTCCCGATGGTTACAGGTCCTAGGTCGTTGTAGTTGAGCGCAGAAAACTTGGGACGAAGAACAATCCACTGTCTAGCTACGCCACCTGCCCGTCAGAGGCCAACGCCTTAAGGCGAAGCACCGAGAAAGGTAGCTAGCTGGCAACCTCGCCCCCTGACTACCAGTTTCGAAGGATATCTCCGTCTTGAATGAACCTTCAGGATACCTCCTGTCTCCTGACTGGTTACAGGATCGAGGTTGCTTGCACGGTCTTTTCCTTTACGAAGCGGTGATACGGTGTCTACCGAATCTATCGCGGACCACTGCATCTTTTGCCCGGCTCTTCACCCGGGATCTGGTGGCCGAATGGTCGTTTCAAGGGCAGTTACAGTAAGGTTACAAACTGCCCCCGCTCGATAGGAAACATTACTGTTTCCAGACTCCACCGACTGTTAGTCGGAATGCACAATCGATTGGCTGATGCCGCACGGTGCGCAAACCGTCCAGGAGCGCCCGAAGGTAGACTCCTAAGGGAGACTGGCCCGCAGGTCAGTCCTACCCTGGCTCGCACTTCTGCGTGGAGGCCGCCGGATGGGTGTTGATCCGTGTCTTTAACCGACCCTATATAACTGGGTCTTAGTGGCCAAACTGCAACAGGGCCCATTAGCTGCCAAACAAACAAACAATTTTGCAGATACGGCGGCATTTGTCTTCATATTTATTAACATGTTCAAGGGACCAAGAAATTTGCGGCGGCCTGCGGTGTCTGTAGAAAACTCGTCCGGCGGAGTGGAAACACAATGGGTGCGAAAGGTGCGCGCGAAGTGAGTGATGGAGTGCGGCGAGTCCATTAGTTGGGGCGGGGCGAGCGTACGCATTACGGTTCCCAAGAAATGTCAATCGCAATTGCGGAATATTAGAGCGTTTGCACATTTGCTTTAGATACGAGTATTAAATGGTCCGCTTCGCCTCAGACTTTCGCGTACGTTTAGGGATGTCAGATGCCCCGTATTTTACCGGTTACCCCCTGTAATTGAGGAAATATAATATGGGGTAATAATAGAAAATAAATTTTACCAAAAAAAAAACATGTTTTTGCATCTTTTGTGCCGTGATAGTTTTAAATTTTGCCTGTAAGCAACTAACGGTTTCGTTCAGCTTAGGTCATATGACCTGCTCGTTACCTTGGGTCGGCTCAACTCACGGTCTAACTCCCATCCCATAGCCTCCTCGAAGAGGGACAAACCCGAAAACGACTCTATTAACACTATATTGACTGTGTCGTGGACAGGTATTACACCCTTTGGGAGAAGACATTGGGCGCTGCTGAGCGGTTTTCTCGTCGTGTGGCGTTAGCCAATCATCTGTGCACTCCGGCGAATAAGCGAGGGGGGGGGTCTGAAATGGCATGATACCTTTTGTAAACAGCGGGCGTGGTTGTTGACCTGATATCAGCTACTCTTGAGATGACCCTCTAAGTCCCATCCTATAGTCTCCTCGAAGAGGGAAAAACCCTAAAATGACTCTATGAACACTATATTGACTGTGTCGTGGACAGGTATTAGGTCCTTTGGAGAAGACATTGGGCGCTGCTGAGCGGTTTTCGCATCGTGTGGCGTTAGCCTTCATCTTTGCACGTCGGCGAATATGCGGGGGGGGGGGGGGTCTGAAATGGCATTATCGTCTTGTAAACAGCGGGCGTGGTTGTTGACCTGATGTCAGCTACTCTTGAACGACCCGTTGGCCACCCGATCCCGTGTGAAAGACGGACAATGGGCACCATGATCCGCGATAAATTCGAACTGAATTACCGCTGGAACTGAATTACCGCTAAATGCGAACTGAAATAACTGGAAGATGGAGAAATCTGGCGAAATCTGGTAGTGAGGGCGTTAGGTCGGCCCGCTGGGCGTACTTCTCAGTGCCTCGCGGTAAGGTATCGGACTCTCGCGGGCTCGTCGGTGGAGCTATACAGTGGACTGGTTTTGCCCGCCAAGTCTTCCATGGGAGATAGGAGCGTTCACTCTATGGGAGAACGATATGATGTTAAAACTCCCTAGAGTAGCAGATTCGCCCGTTGTATTGACACCCCCGGGTGCGTCTGTGGGTGTTCGCGGTATGTCTATGTGGGAGGGTGCTAAGGGTAAGAAGACCCATTCTCTTCAGGGTTGGTCACACTCAGGGGTAGGACTCTGGCCTTAGGGCTAGTTTTCCCTAGGAATCAACCTTCTGGCACTCCTAGACGGTATGCGCACCGTGCGGCATAAGCCAATCGATTGTGCCCTCTGACTAACAGTCGGGGGAGTCTGGAAGCAGTACTGTTTCCTATAGAGCGGGGGTGGTTGCGGACCTTACGGCGACTCCTCTTGAAACGACCATCGGCTACCCGATCCTGGGTGAACAGCCGGGCAAAGCATGCCGTGGTCCGCGATAGATTCAGTATACACCGTTTCACCGCTTCGTAAGGGAGAGGACCGCGCAAGCGACCTCGAACTCGTAACCAATCGAGAGACTGGAGTAATCCGGTCGTGATTGGAAGTAAGGGCGTGAGTGTATAAGCCCGCCGGGTAACACTCCTGGCTATCGCGGTTAAGGCGTTGGCCGGGCATGTGGCGGAGCTTCACAGTGGACTGTTTTGTCCAAGTCTTCTGCGCTTACTCCAGGGAGATAGAACGACTAATCGTTAAAACTTCCTGAGGTGACGGGTTCGCGCGTTGTAGCTGACAACTCTAGTTAGTTAGTCCGAAGTCATAAACGCTTTCACGCCGATATGCTAGCGATATCGGAGCGGGCGCATGTACAAACTCCTCGCTTTGAAGTAGCAGCGTTTACACGCGCAGACGGGCGTTCGCCGCGCCGCATCGGTCAAGGTCCCGCATAATGTATGTATCGTGTATCACGGCGAGTATTACATCCCTCCTTTACGGCCCATCAACGGCAGGTCGACGACGCGGAGACGGCTTGCCTGAATCGCCCCGGCGGGGCACGAGCTGCAGCCTTTGCTTTATCTTAAGGCACTCCATTTTCCCCTCTTGACAATCACCAGCAGCGCGTAACACCAGGTGGAATCGGCATATTATCGAAACAAACTTTAAACGCATGACATTGTTGATAGAATCAAAGTGATGTACGCGATGGCCCATCTGTTGGTTTCTTGTCTTTTTATTTTTATTTTATTAGATAAATAAAGAGCCAGAAACCATATCAAGTAATAACCAGAAAGATACACAATATTACTATAACTAATGAAATGTTTGCACTATTCACCGTATATCGCCGTTAATTATACAAATTTATTTATTTGTATTTTTACTATTTAAGAGAAAAAATAAAAATGATGCGACACGAATATAAATATGTAATATTGAATTAATAGCACACGAAATTTCATATGCAAATTCAGATATTTATTTTGCAGTGAAAATAAATAAAAAATAGATTCTATAGCCTCTCTTTATGCGATTTATAACATCAGATGAGAGAGGGAGGGACCAGGCACTGAAAGGAATTTAAAATGGTTTCCTTAAGGTTACTTTTACAGTTAACGTTAAAAGTAACGTAAGGCTAACGTACCCGCACCTATCCGTTTACGTGGATCTCTGTTTATTAGGTTAGAGTTCTATCTCTTCATATAAAACGGCCGCGGGTCACGAGTAATACGAGGAGGAGGAACCAGAGTTAGATACCGTTTCAACCACAAATGGGCGTTTCAGTCACATATACTTTTGATTATATTGTAGAGGAATATCAGAGGTTGTATTAGTTTTTTCAAATTCAAATTATTTATTTATCAAAAATCATACTAACAGATACATTATTAAATAAACCTAACCTAACTGGATCGCACGAGACGTCCGCTTTCATGTAGGCTGAGATACGTATAATTAAATACTGCCTAATAATAATTAAATAATACATTGAAGAATGCCGTAAAATCAATTTAAAAATGTAGTCTATCTTCAACACGTTCAAGTTTAAAAAGAGTTAATTTGTCTAACTCGATTCAGCAAGTACAATGGAGTTGCGCTGCTGATTAAAACTGCCATTGGCCCACACCTGTTTGCTCAGCCACTTATTATATTTTTTGGTATATTATTTTTCATAACTGAGAATAAGAGCTGTAAAACTCTTTTGTTATTATTGGATTTTTGGATTAAATAATAGTCAGATTTGATTTTGTCAAATGTCCATTTTTAGCCATATTTTTGTGATGCTACAGTCGAACACTAGGAAGTTAAGAACTTGTGAGATCAAAATATTGTTCCGAAAATACTAAATTTATATATTACAGAACAATATCTAATTAGAATAGTGATTTCGGGTATTTAGGTATTTCCTGAGACCTCTCTTACATTATTTTAGAGATAAAAAAGGCATAAGTCGCAACTACTGTTTCTGTCGAAAAATAATATCGCTATCCATACACAAATGTATAATGAAAGCGTAGTATAGAGTAAATACTTACTGAAATATTTACTCCCACCATATTGGAAGTAAATTCAGTGCACTATGCGGCCGCTTCCGCACCCGCGTCAATTTCTGGTCGAAGGAGTGGCTCTTATGGCAATATTACCTATAAGGTATTCCAATGACCGTAGCTTTTGACTCGCGGTGACCTAAAAGACGTAATAGAAAACTAAACCTTCCCAAAAGTTGCATTAAGGGGGGAGCCTGGTTTTAAAGTTGAAATCTATTCATAAATCTTTTATCTCTAAAATAGCGGATAGTCTCAGATTGCTGTTAGGTTACAAAACTTACTACTTTTCTTTAAAGAAAACTTTAAACGCTATTTTCTCAAAACCATATTTTTCAGTTTTACGCCAGTGATAAAAAAAATGGGGGAAAATCGATTTTATTTCTTTAAATCATTGAAAAATTATAACTTTTAGTATTTTTTTGGATCATCTACAAAATACATATGTATAAATTAATATCTTAGTTTATTAGTTTTTTATTTCAGGCAAATTACGCTCGTTATTACCGGCGTAAGCGGATACCGTGATTTCTGCAGCGGTAGAAACATTTGCAATTCAATGTCTCAAAAATATAATTTTTTTTCTATTACAAAAAATATTTTTATTTTTCAAATATTATCCAAGCTGATATAAAATATTATTGATCAATTTCAATCTTAAGTTAAAAAAAATATCATGGAAAACATGTTTTTTTTGGCCTTCTAAACCAGTCTCCTTCTTAAATATAATCAGTCATTCGAATTACACAAGGGATGTGCTAAATTTGAAAATAGAACTAGCGCGACGCCCGAGAGTTAGAAATATCTGATCGATACCCCCTCGCACAGCATGAGGTCCTGATACTTCGAATCGGGTTTGCATTACATTTGGACGGATTTTAAGTGATGGATTTAAAGCGCTCATTTCGGAATTTTTACCGAAATTAAATTACCATTTTTACCGTTCAAAAAATACAAAAGACATTTTTTTTCTTTTCGATGAGCCGGCGAGTCTTGCGTAAGGTAAAAGGTGGTGGAAGTAAAAATTGGCACGCACGCATTGTATGCGCGGGGGACACATTGTCGCCTCCCTCAAATTTTCATCTACCTCCTTGCTTCCCACAATTTTCTTCTTATATTATTATTTATACCGAGCGAAAAAATCCAATGAAAGCTTTCCTGACACATATATTCATTATCCCCTAAAACGATGGAGCTCAAACGGAGATAAAATAATAAATTTACGACACACGGCGCACGTAACAAAAAAGGTGGCGGTTCCATCCGCCATTTTGCATTTATATATTTTTTTCCATTTCGATCAGCGAAACAATTCCGTGATGCTTTAGCGGTCGCCCCATTTGAATATTAATTTCGGAAATTGGAATTGCCGCCATTGCTTTTGACCGAATATGCATTAAATTAATACAATTTGAAGGTATCGACATTGACGCTGTGTACACGGGAGGACGGAATTTAAAAAACGCTTACTGCAAATTTTTATGGTTGATGGAGTGGCTAAAAAGGGGTATGGCCACAATTTTAAATATTAAAATCATAATAATTAATTTGGGAGTAGGAGTTGATCAAATGGGTACTTTTGCTGTTTTAATATGGCTTTACCTAATAATGATTACTGAGCCTATTTATTTGTAATATTCTCTCAGGGAAATATCTCGATTGTATGCCTTTATATTGTAATCATATGATTATCTCTGAGAAAGTAACGGTTTTTGTATTTCAAGTAGATAAACACGTCCTTTGACAGTTCCACGTCGTTTGACATCGAGAGTTTGACAGCTCCGTGGGACCTGCCTACCTATTTTACACGGCCCGATGGCATAGTGGTTAGGTCGTCTAATCTTACATTGTTAGGTCCTGGGTTCGATTCCTGACTGGGTCACCATTTTCCATTGGGATACAATTAACGGAATTGCATTTCAATTATGTCGATCGAATGCAATAACAAGGCACACACTTGCCCACATGATACACGCACACATGCATATAATAGTTCAGTTGGTTGGTTGTAAGAGATTGTTGTATGACAATAAACCCGCCCATTATGAAATTTCACAATGAAGAAAAGAAACAAATATTTGTTATTTTAGTGTAAATTCCAGGACGACTGTTTTGCAATGCCACATATGCCATCATCATATATATGCCAGTGCAGACAAGCCAAGCTACCGAAATACAAGGATCAATATTATTTGAAAAGAAAGTAACAATGTATCGTTTATTTATTCTAGTATCTTATTCACATAAATGACAACTGAATATCTTAGAATAACGATAAAATGAAACCCTTGGATTATTCGCCTGCCAGTTTAGACTTATCGATTTTCGACCGATCTTAAACTACGCACAAGCTCCATTTTTGTCTGATACGAACATTGCAGAAGCGGAATAGGAAAATGTTTCTAAAACGGTGCTTTTGTTTTTTTTATTTGCGATCTGATAGGCTCTGTATAAGGAAGTTCCACTTAGGTCCCATGAAATCGAATGCCAAAACTTCAGTTGAATATTGGGCTTCATTTAAATATATTTTTAGATTATGAATTAAACAACAAAAAGAAACGTAATACGAACCGAAGAATTGACGATTCAACAATATTTAATCGAAGCGCGCCGTGTGCACACCAAATAATAGTATAAAATCAGAAGGTCGATATCAACTCACGCGTCAACTTTGATCAATTTTGCTAAATCTATCGTGGTCGAGTAAAACTATGAAGAAGGTCGCAGCGCATGTGAATTTAATTATCTTCTTTAAACGTTATTTATTAATTTATTTCATCGTGTTTTCAGAATGACACCTACGATTTATTTTGATGCCATTTGTGCAGATTCTTTCTGAGAATTATAATATAGATGTTTGTGTGTCGACGTAATTTTCAATTATGAGAACAAAATTCCATGTTTAGTACTTATTTCTTGCGACAACTTTAACTAAAATATTTTTTATAAGTTTTTAGCTATACATGCATCCTCCGTCGTCATATTGAACCAGCTCACTTTCATATGTATAATGCTATTAGCACCATTCAAGAAATAAAAGTTTTTCGCCTAAAGCGAACAGATAACTATAATAATATAATCGGACTTTAACAAACTTGAGGTCTTCCAAATGCGATGCTTAAGGCAGATTCTGGGTGTCGCACTCCACAACCGACTTCGAAACGAGACTATTAGAGAAAGATGTGATCAAAAACACCGATCGAAGAATTTCGGCCATGTTTGCCGAATGAACGATATTCGCTTGTCGAGTAAAATTCTTTGGCGAGACCGTCCGACAGAATTGAGAATTCAGCGTTTGGAACCGAAGAAAACCTTGCTAAAGAATATCGATAACGACTTAAAGAAACGTCGCCAAAAATCGTCAAGAATGGAGACGAATCGTGAACGGAGTACGAGGTCCATTGGCACAGACAGCAGCGTATTGGCTGTGAGGGCGACCCCTCCTCAATCACCGGCTACGGAATGAAGAAGAAGATAATAACAAATTAGATAGTGAAAGGCAGATGTTGGACATAATCAAATAATGGAACTATGCTGTATTCTTACATCAATAAAGTCAAAAAACCAGAATCGTGTGGTAATCACGATGTTGACCAACGCTGGTTTACTGGTTTTCTAACATCATTAGCGACAGTGTATGTGGAAATAGCAGTGCAAACATAATGCAAAATAACATACCTGTCACAGTGTGTTGATAAAACACAGAAGAGAAATTTGGTCAAATATGTAATATATTCAGTAACACCGATGCGAAGATTTTTAATTTCAAATTTAAATTAATTTATTTATGTTCAATTTACATTTTTACAATATTAAATAGTCAAAACCTAACTAGGCGGCCGCCTGTTCTAAGGTAGACAATTTATTATCATCTTTAATATTTTAGAATTTCTTTTAACATAAAATTACCCTAATAGCCTACATAGAATTCAAAACAAAATGTCATAAAAAATATAAAATATCAGTAATTAGCAAATAATTTAAAATTTATTTAAAAACATCTGAAATAGTCAAATTATCCCTACAAATGTATATAAATTTTTAATGGATTGTCAAGAAAGTTTCAGACTTAATCAAGGTCATAAATAAATAAATGTTAACGTTGTTATTAAAAGCTACTAAACAGCGCGAAGAGTCAGACTTTCTAAGCAGTCTGGGGAAGGGGAGGTAGGAATCATGGACACCTCTTAGCACCCGTTATTACCCTAAGTGACCCCAGGGTGCCGCGTAGGGTAATCAGTCAGACACTTTAGGAACCCCTGGCTTAATGCTTGTATCACAAACTTTATGATATTCTGTGTAAACTTGTTCTAGGCAAATCCTAAAATAAATAATGGCATCAATGCATACTCCTATTTAGGTCGAATCGCTCAATGAATGAAAAATGCCAGAAAGTTTTTCAATTGAGTTTGGATTTTTTATACTTTTCAGTTTCATATGTGCAAATACCCGGAAATTGAAACATGTATGCTGTAATACTGTATACATAAAAGCTGTATACTCCATTTTGTCCATAGCTCGAAAACTACTGTTTGAAAAATGTTGAAACATGTACTAATCGATTACTCGATATTTATTTATATACAGATATTTTTAAAATAATTATACAACACCGCTTAGTGTCGATATATTTTATTCCAGCCAAAATTTCACCCGTGATTTCGGTCCAACAAGTCATCTGTGTACCAAATTTCAAGTTTTTTTTGATTTTGACAATATTTCGTGATTTTTTGAACCACAATCTTTTAAACTCTTGCCATGACCAAATGATGCCTGCATACCGAATTTCAGCTCAATCGGATTAAGCATTTGGGCGCTATCGTGGATGAATACACACACAGACAGACATACACAGAGACATACTTCAGTCTCGAAATAGTCTTATTAGTCTCTGGGGGGCTCAAAATGGATATTTCCGTCTTCATTTCGAAACAAAATTTTAGCGCGGTCACAATGCCTTCCTTTATGTCTGGTTGATTGGCCGGAAAAGGAAAATGTATGAATTATTCATTAAATGGCCTTCCTAAACTTGTAAACTTTAAATTAATTTGTTATTTTTATTCTTATAAATACCTATACATAGATTCTCGTATTGATAATACCAAGTAGACAGAATAAAGTATACAATACAATACAATACAATCAACTACTCCAGTAGATAGGCATTACACTCAGATGCGTCACAAAATTAAATGCTTAAAATTTAATTATTAAAAACATAACTATCATGATAGTTGTCATGGCTGTAATATTATATTCAATATTACCTACTTACAAATAATCAAAATATACTAATGTCATTAAAAGTAAGAGAGAATAATATATTAAAATAGAAATGCAAATTCTATGTAGAATATTCAACGTAAAATAATTGTATTGTCCATTCAGCAATATGCCTTTTTTTTAACATAAATAGATGTATACTAAATTATATAAGAATTAGAATGTCAGCTATCATAATACCGTTATGTAAAAATTTTACAAATTTTGCTAATTATGAACATGGAAAATAAACTCGGAATTTTCAAACTGCCTTATACCATAAATTGGGTTTCTTACCAAATTATTTATAATTATCATTTTAAATTGGTCCTCTCCAAGGTTTTTCATTTGCTCTGGAATCTTATTATAGAAAGACAAATTTTGGTGAATAAAACCGTATCGTACTTTGCTATAGATATACTATGGACAGACGCTAGATTTCATGGTGACAGTGATCCTAGAGGACTCGATGATTGCACGAATAACAGATGTATGAGCAAGAGAGGTTTCGGTGAGAGATAATCTGCTTCACATTCCCACATAATCTCCAGCGGAGATAGTTCCCAATCATTATGTCGTTATGATCTACGGGCGTAATGGAACTGAGAGGTAAGTGGCCGTATTAGTATTAATCGCCGGCGACATGAGTCATTGCAGTTAGGTGTACGGTTTTGATGAGCGGTAAGTAGGGTATCCGTATCTATCTACCTCGTAACTTACTTGATAATGCGAGAGAAAATAAGTAGGTCTTGAATCTTCGATGAATGCTCTTAGCAATTATATAAAATGTCCAAAAACGGTAGCGGTATTATTAAATTAAAAATAAAATAGCAATTCAAAACGTTCAATATATTTACAGATGTTTTGTAAAACTGTACTTAACTAGAATATAATCCCGTTTATAATTTTCTCTTATGCATATGATCCGAAATTGAATTCACTTTTTTTTAGCCTATCCCAAAAAAACGCGTTTTAAACGACTGCCCAACAAAAAAGAAGTGTAATGTGTTCAGGGTTTATCTATGTATTTTTTCCGTGTCTTTATTCCACCATAACATGCTTGGACCGATTTAAAAAGTGGATGGTATTTTAAGAATCGTTATGCGATTCCGAGTGTCATGGGGGATATTTATTATACAAATATCAAGGGAGTTTTTGTCTAAATATCCAAATGTCAATAAATTAACGTAAATATATCGTGATTAGTGTCAAATGAAAGGTCTAATTTATTTATTTATTTATTATAAAGATAGAGTACCTTCCAGAAATATACACGTATCTATAAGGATAAATATATAAATCACAAATATTTTATTAAAAAATACTGTGATAAAAACCATTATAAATACAATAAATTATTTTTAATATATTTTATTGTTGAAGTACGGAAACACGATCGTAACATATCGTATCGTACGATTGTAAAATCTTGATTTAAAATTTGCAATGAACGTTTGAAAATAATAGTGGAGCCGAAGGTTTAATTGCCAATTACCTATTGTTTGTTGTCATAAATCTATGGTATGTGGTCATTTGTCATGAAACTTTTTTTGTGGTTAGTGTGTTAAGTATATCAAGGCCAGTTTTCCATATCTAACTCTAAACTCATTTATCCGAATCGATGGTTATTTTTAATTCCTTGAACCACATTTCAAAGATAAATCCCAATTTAATGCACGTAGAGACTTAAAGCGCTATTCCTTAGTAAGAATATATATTATTTTTTTACCTGTGGAAATACGATATTAGAAGTAAGATTTTTTGTCAGATCGCAGGGTCATGAAAGGCCACATTTTCTTAAAATTCTAAATTGAATATCCATCCCCAAACACTACGTTGTTTGTACTACATATGTGGATACATCTAATAGGAAACGGTGATCATTTTAGAGAAATATATCCAAAAAAGCTTCATTTTTGCTATGTCCAATTTAAACACTTATTTGTTCAGGGTAGGATGGATTGGAAGAAGTTTCCAAAGCCAAGAATCACAATGAACTGTAGCGCTAAGGATAATGATGACGAATAATTTAAAAAGTGTTTGTTAAAATACACTTAATCGTTCTATAAAAAATATGTCAAAAATACATCTATATCAGAGGATAGACATTTTTATAACATGTTTGACCACCCTGCTCATACGAGCGTACGTGATACGTCCGATATATTATCGCCCTAACGCAACAAGCCGTATCGCTTATGTTCAAGAACAAAAAAATATATATACTCGAAACCCACAAAATATAGGTGATACGTCAAATTGTTTCTACGATTCTTAGGTAGAAACATGATCTCGTTTAGAAGATTTGATCTAAAATGGGATTATTATTTTAGACGTTATTTCAAATGCACATATTAAAACTTTTCTCGAATAAATATGTATTTCAATGAAATGTTGGAATTAAGCCCTTGCACTACATTTATTTATTTATTTATTTATTTATTTATTTATCCCTAGTATTACATGATTAAATTTCCTATAGTATGTTTTACATAATTTAGTCGTACATACAAAATGTGAACCCTGGAAATTTACTAAAGGTGAGGCTTCGGCGGGATTTTATCACCTCACTAGGCAGAGCCTGTATTGAGGTGATATTTAGTACTGTGTTCATCTGCCGGGTGTATAGGTATTTTATTTTATCTTGGGAAATCCTACAAGTGTATATTGTATAACTATTATAGTATATTGGTATATATGTTAAATAAAAATATTTATTAAATTAAATGAGATATAATATATATGGGAGATATATGAATACAGTTATGAGGCTAATGAGATAATAATAACAATAATAAGTAATATAAATCATCTGTGCACCTATTTAATAACGTTAGTTACTAACGACTCACAGTGCTCCCTCGTCGAGTGTAATAACCATAATGTTACCAGTCTTTTGTAGTGAGCGTCATTTTGAATGATTGTAGCTTGGCCTAATTGCGTGGTAAATATGTTATGGAGTTTTTTCGCTAGGTAAATATAGTGTCTTTGTCCAAAGGTCGTTCTCATTTTTGGTTGTACATGTCTGTCTTTATGTCTTGTGTCGTGTCTATGGGCGTTACTGGTCGGCTTGCTGTTGTCCCGTTGGAGTTCTTTCCTGTAGCATATCAAGACCTGCCGTACGTATAGCTGTCTTGCATCCAACACCATAAAATCCCTGTAGAGCTGGTCACTGGAGTAGCGGTATGGCTTCCTGGCTATAACCCTAATCAAGGCCTTTTGGGCCTTTATCAGAGGATCCAGATTTGTTTTGGCCATACCACCCCAGCCTAGTTGTCCGTATATTAGCAGAGATTGAGCTAACGCGTAATATATCGTCCTCAAGACATTGATTTCAAAGACGTTTCGAATATTTTTGAATACATACATTAGTTTTCTCATTCTTAACGCTGTGATGTCAACATGGTCATACCATTTTAGGTTATTGTCAATAGTGATACATAGGTGGCGAAAGCACATTTCTATCAGCAGGACCATAGAGGCCCGAGATCTAGACTTAATTCATCTGTTAATAATGTATATTTCAACTGCCGTGATTATTTAGCTATTACGTTAAATTACCGAATTGCTGTTCCCCTACATTCAACAGCTAACCAAAAGACAAATTCTCGTCCCCTCGAGTTGTTTCTACTGAAAGGTATCTATTTTCCCTAGCTATGCGTGGTAGCGGCGCGGCGCGAGGGGCTTCAGTATTCAGGAAAACTAAATAATGACAGTATCGCGTGCGGCTACAAAACGACTCAACGCGTGTTCTCCTAATCAGATTACCGTCTAACTGACAAAGAAACAAACAAAAATAAAAGCCAACATATTTATACTTTCAAAAAATAATTAAGAACGGCGGCTTTGCGTCGTAGTCGAGCGTTATTCAATTGATTTTATTGACCTGGCTTTGCTGGGTTACAATCACCTTATGGATACACTATTTCGATAATAATAATAGTAATAATTCTTTATTGTGAACTGTAAGTAGGTCGTACAAAAGTACTATTAGTACATATATAGTACATATAATAGTACGTATAAAGTACATATAATAGTACGTAGGTACTATTATATGCGCTATACAGTTTACCAATCAGGCGTACAATATGTGTTTTTCTATAATTAAATATGTTCACTTCGCAGTTGAAGGAAAACAAATCCCAAAAGTATTACGTTTTAGACATAGGTATTAACAAAATAATAATTAGAACTATTTACATTTACATTTATATCTACAAATTTAGTAAATTTCCATTACTATATGTATATAAATCAAATGTCAGTTTGTTTTTAAATTAAAATGTCAAACTGGAATTATTAGGGTATCTACGGTTTGTCAGATTTATAGCTAGAATTAAATATAAATGTTTAAAGTTTAGAATGTTGGAGAATTGCAATAAAAATATGTTATATTATTTATTTGTCATTATCGTTTAAAAAGTCATTCACGCTGTAATAACATTTATTTTTGAACCAGTGCTTTAATGTCTGTTTGAATCCTGGTTGTTGCATTGAATGATGTTTTATGGAATAGCGTTAAAATATTTAACACAACATAATAGAGACTGGACGTGTACATTTGGACAGGGTGTTCAGTAGTGATTTTGATATGCTATTATTTCCTACTTGTCAACTAATCGGAGAAGAGCACCATGCTCAAAGTCTAAATAGCCTTTCCTTATACAGTTCGTTTATACAGTATGGACCTTAGCTGTGTGTTTGTTTTTTTTTAAACTACGTAATTTACAACAAAATAATGATATTATTACAAACTGTGGATTGTTTTATGACATAAAAATAACATTATCTAAGAGACAACCATTCAATTCTCATCGATCTCGAATTCGGTTTAGCAGAATCTGAAAAACTACGATATAGCGTTGATTTCTCATATCGTCGCTTTATGTATATGCGAGACCTCGAACATGCCAATAAGCAAACTTTCAGGGCATGGAAAACACTGAATAGCTTCGTTCGCAAAATGTTTTTTTTTTAATGGGACAAATTTTTTAAAAATGTTTACTGTACTAACGATTAAACCTGTCAAATAGTTAAGTTGTTTGCAAGGAATTACAACTAAGCACGTAAGAGGTATTAACGGATTACCTATATCAACTTATGGCTACGAGATGCCACTGTGATAAGAATTACAAAAAACTAAGCAATTTGAGGCCTCGGGACATAGACAGAATGATTTGGACTGTGATTGTACTTGTATATCAATAACTATAGAAAATGCAAATTCGTAGGTCGACGATATTATTGTTTCCTCCAGCTGGTGTTATAGTGGTCCATATATAACATACGGTGGTCCATGGATATATTGAGATGTCAACCACAACGGGCGAACCCGTCACCGCAGGACGTTTTAACGATTCATCGTTCTATCGACCGTGCAGTGAGCGTAGAAGACTTTGGACAGAACAAATCCGACGTCTAGCTACGCCACAACCCGTTAGAGACCAACGCCTTACCGCGAGTAGCCAGGTATGTTACCTGGCGGGCGGCACTCGCGCCCTAACTACCAATTGTGACCAGATTTCTCCGGTCTCTCGATTGGTTCCGAGTTCGAGGTCGCTTGCGCGGTCCTCTCCCTTACGAAGCGGTGAAACGGAGTGCACCGAATCTATCGCGGACCAAGGCGTCCTTTGCCCGACTCTGAATCGGGATCGGATGGCCAATGGTCATTTCAAGAGCAGTCGCCGTAAGGTAGACAACCACCCCCGCTCTATAGGAAACAATACAGTTCCCAGACTCCCCCGATTGTTAGTCGGAGAGCACAGTCGATTGGCTTGCGCCGCTCGGTGCGCAGACCGTCCAGGAGCGCCAGAGGTTTGATTCCCAGGGGAGATTGGTTGACCCAGTGTCCTACCCAGGCTCGCAGCCCATGCGTGGAGGCCATCGGATGGGTGTTGACCCGTGAGTGTGACCGACCCTGAAACAGAATGGGTCTTCGTGGCCAACTCAGCAAGGGCCCATTAGCTCCCAAAGGTCCATTGACAGCTAAAGTACTCTATCACACTCGGCATGACATAACCATCCTAATATTACCACACACTGCTAAATTGTTTTAAGCGTTTAGAAGTTATGGCCGAATAGAGAAACGGAAAACATACATAGGTGAACCCTGAACACATTACAATCCTTTTTTGTCGGGCAGTCGTGTAAAAATAGCTAACCGTTGCATCCCAATGTATGTATCTTACATACCACAAAACACATGGACCTCCAAATGTGCCGGAAGCATGTCCGCCTAAAAAGAAACACTCCAACTACGTCAGATGATCAGCATCCACCATTACATAATATGTTGATAACAAGAAGTTGTGAGACTCGCTTTTGTTTGTGCGTCAAGAGGTGGGCCGCTGCTGACGGCTGGTCGTCCTTGTTACAATTATGAGGCGACTCGCGTGCACAACGGTAATGGCGGATGTGTCTTCGTCGTTGCATAAGGTGAATGCCACGACGAGAACGAGCGAAAGCTCCCGCGCTAATGTCGTAACCTTATCGAGAGAGCGCAAGTCGTAATCGTTTCGATTTTTTCCGCATGTCATGTCATCCTCGCGCCTTTACTCCGTATCATCTGTGCCGCTTCATCTTTAGGACTCACGTCTTAAGAAGACACGTGGCCAAGTAGCCGAAGTCGCGATATGTAATAACAATATCTAATAATTTATTTATTTGTAGCTTAGATGACGTTCAAGTATGACGTATCGCAATTCGGTAAAGGGGGGTATTGTAAAACGTTACGATGCATTATAGGGGCGGGAAGGGGGTCGAACAACGCGTTACGTAACATTGTGTTTTTTATTTAAATAAAAAACTATATAATTAATATCTCCCAAGTTGGCAACCCTTTTCTTTTATGTTTTACGGGTAGTATTGTACGTCATTTTTATTTTGTACTCCCAAGTTCCAACCCTTTTCATTTATGTGTTACGGGGAATTCCTCGACTATATTGTACGTCATTTTTATTTTGTTTTCGTTATCAGTATTCGTTAGTGTTTTAAACACGTAATACGCAGAAGCACATTGCTGTAATCAGTGTTGTTAAAGTGAGTAAAAGTAATGTCCTCAAAAGAGGGAGATTTGCATCATTAGCTGTGAATGGTCATCAGCTAAAAATGGTCACTTGAGTGTTACGTACCGTTTAAGGAAGGGTAGCGGGGTACAGAAAAACGTTATGGCGTTACATGGGGGAGGGAGGGAGTGTCAAAAATCTTCAAAATTTGCGCTACGTAATACTTGAACGCCCCCTTGGACAAAAAGGAAGATTTACAAGAATTACTTAGATAAGATAGGTCACTAGAAATAAAATGAGTCAAAAGTGCTTCTGTAAACATACCATTTTATTTTACGTTAAGCATACTTTTTTATGAGTTTAAATTTCGAATTTTAAAAATATTGCTCGACATTTTATGAGGTAACGCTCATTATTTAAGGTTATGATTTCAGAGTGCCATTTTGGATTTTTTGTGACACTCCCTCAGAGTTCTTTACCGTCAAGAATAAGCAATTACTCTTTGAAGCAACTTATTGAAGTCGACAGTAACGTTGCGGCCAGCCGATTCTAGACGCTTGTCTAGAATCGGCTGGGCGCAACATTACAGTCGACTTCAGTAAGTTGCTTTAAAAGTAATTGCTTATAGTACAAGCAACTCCCCTTATCTTGAGCATTGTCCCAACAAAGAGGAAACTTTTTACACAGGATTGCAATAAATTGACAAATGTCTGCGCGCATCGCGCGCGCTAGATGTGTCGATCGCGAATAACAAAATAAATGCTTAATAGAATCAGGGAAATATTGTGACTGAAAACAGTGGTCGTTCGCCGAGCAGTCGCCGATCGGATTTTCAAACTTTAAACTGACCGCAGACTTAGAATGACTACATGCAAACAACGGCAGCGACACCTAAACGATGCGTCACGATGATTTTAGAAGTTGTCCGATTTGGAAATGAATCGATGATTCACTACTGACAACTACATAAATAAACGGGTTCGACCCGTTTATTTATGTAGTTAACCCGCGATTGCCACTCGTCTATCATCCAAAGGCACAATAGGGTTGACAAGTTACGTGGCTTTTATACCGCTCTACACCCGTTCTTTTCAGACCCGAACAATAGAGCAAATCTAATAGCCTAACGTACTAAGCCCTGGGATATCTTGGGTCAATACATGTCATATCCTTTAATCAGGATTTACCAATTATCTAATGAAAAGCGCTACTTGAATCTGGCGAAGTATTTTCCTTGTCCTAACATCGATGGTCCATATCAAGACAAAGAAACTAACTAATCATTAGGTCGAAAATAAGAAATATACGTACTGATGGAATCAGCAATTTTTTCTACTTCTATTGAGCCAGGGTCCAAGGCGAACGTAGTATATATTATTTGGCTTTTTAGTTTTTTTACATGACATCATTTTTATAAATATGTTGGTCTTAAGAGCCAAAGGAGGATGTTTTCCTCTTTTAATACTTAAGATAGCTTAGGAATCGTCGATTCGCTTATTAGAAGATTAGCCTTACCGATACTTATCACATTTAGCTTATAAGCAATTATGTCTTCTTTAACTGTGATAAATTATTCAAAAATATTTAATAATAATAAATGATATATCCATTAATAATAAATGAAAAAACATATTTTTTCATTTATTATTATTGGGGCCAAATGGGGGGGGAGGGGGGGATCGTTTCGAGTCGAGTGTCGTTGAAAACAGCTGATTTAAAATAACTGTACATACACAAATAACATCGCATAATCACACACAAAAACAATACAGAAAAATAAAATTAAGCCTGTGACTGTTATGGCTTTTTCATAAACAATCAAAGTTAGCCAGTCTACATATAAAAAGAAACTATTTAATTTGCGTCAATGGCAAACATTTTTGAGAGAGTATAAAAATACCTAGACATGTTGTTTATGTAAGGTTAGATTTAAAAAAAGGTCAACCTTTTTAAAATGTAACGTGTCAAAAAAATATAAATTTTTGTAATTAAATTTTCAAAATTATATTACCTTGTTCGGATCAAAACCGCCCACAGAAAATATAATATTAAAGATAAAGTTTTTTATGTCTTAGTACCTGTACTTATGGATCGAATAGACGTAATCACCCTGCGAATGTATACTGATTGCCAGCGCTCAGGCAGCTTTTTCACTGATTTGTACGTTCCATGTTTGTTACCGTCCGTTATTTCTTTATCCAAAGATTTTTGCCAGGCATTGGCATGAGGGTAAGCAATGCCACCAATTCTTCTCTTTAGTTGTCAGGGGAATGGGTGGCTGGGTCCAACGCTCAATATTATGTTGATCCATCCAGTCTTCTATAGATAAGTGACGGTGAGCCCTTGCGTTGTCATCTAAGAACCATATTGTGTGCTTGTGATTTTTGCCCCATCGATCCATCAGATAGTTCAAAACTTGGATGTAGCGACTATGATTTATATATTTATGTTGCCGCAGTAATTGAGATTACATATGCCGTTGTGGTCCATCGCCAACACCAACATGAGGTTAGATCCAAATCCTAATTCCGACACAGCTGATGGCCGTATTCCCTTGCGGTAAGCCATGCTTTGGTTTGGTCCTTCTCAGGTGGATGGTGGATTCAGACCCATGTTTCATCAATAGCCACGGTATGTTTAAGACGGCTTGGTTGCTGATTATATGCTCGTAAATTTACTTTTGCATATTCCACTCGCACAATTTTTTGATCTTCAGTTAGGTAATACACGTGGAACCCACATGGCGTTCATTTTTGACAGGTTGAGTTTTTTTTAAATAAATTTATAACAGGTGGTTTATGGTATTGCAGTCTTTGCCGACAGAGGTTAACGACTAAGATCTTGATTTACGAAAAGCTTCTTGGAACATCTATAGGCGCTTCTTAGTTTCGGATCCAGTTTAGTAAACGACTCCACGATGCTCCCCGACATCGAAGTCTCCATTATTAAAGCGGCTGTACCATTTTTTAACCGTCGTGTGAGAGTGCCTCAGAAGTCATCACGTTGACTAGTCTTCGATGGGCTACGGCCGCTGATTGTCCTTCAAGGTACATAAACTTGATTATTTGACGCTGCGAAAATGCATCGATGGAGTTACGACCTTCTAATTTTGTATTTGTAGTCGTAGCGTGGTGATCGTTGCAACAGATGAACAACAACTGAGTGGTCTATTTATTGATAAAATACCAATACGCAATAACTATTAAATATTGCGCAATGGATTTTCGAATCCGGTCGGGTTTGATCCGAACGACGTATTAATAAAAATTAACTATAGGAAAGTAAAAGACGTCGTATGATATTTTGTGCTATGCTCCTGCTAAATTAACTGCTAAAGCTTCTTTGATGTAATCAATGTGTTCGAAAATATTTCACAGCTAGAACCACTATCTTAAAGATGTGCGGAACCCTCGGTGTGTGAGTGTAACTTGGGCCTGATAAGTGTTATTTCATATATCATTACATCTCCATAAATGATCTACACAATCGCTAGTAACCATCCTACGCTGGGTGCGAAGATCGCTCGTGACATTTGGCACCCAGAGACCGGTATATCTCTTTTGCGAAACGTTTCTCCTTCGCGGAGCGTAAAGGTCAACCGTTCGGTTCCTTTCTCTCGTCCGAGTGATTCACCTTCTGACTCGTCGTGTTCCGTTTTCCGCGATGCTAAGAATGCGACTGCACTTTTAGGTAAAGTGGGTCAATGATAACCAATTGTGCGACCAAAAAGATCAATCGCACAAAATGACAACTTAATAAATAATTTAAGTTGGAAGAAGCAAGCAGATAGAGTATATTTGTAATGAGATTAAGGGTACAAGAACCGAGGAATCAAAAGTTACAGTATAATTACAATAACAATTCCGTAACAATTTCGTAATCAGATTATAAAACCAATAGATTAGAGAACATATTTTTCATAAAATTACATCCTAAATTGCTATCATATAAAATTTGTAATTTGTCTCTTCTTTGGAACAGGCGCTGCCTAGTTTATATGTGTGACGCAGCATCATTGTGAAAAATGAACAAGGAATTTTCGTAAAAATATCCTTGTGCTTCATGTTCTCTAGGAATATTATTAATAAGAATCTGGACTATTTCACGTTAAATTTCAGTAAGCTTTGTTCCTTCATCATTGCAGTCATCAGGGACCTTCCTTCATTATACTTACCTTGGATTTTTGTTTCCCAGTTATGCCGAATGAGTCCTGAATTTAAATTACATCACAGGATTTGTTTTCTCAGAAATACATTTTTCCTACGTATTCAAGAACATTAGTATACATTTTAAATAAGACAAGGATTTATCATGCTTTATCAATCGTATGTTTTTGTCGTGTTTAGTTGTCGTTTAATTACAGTCTATTTATGTAATTCATGATAGTATTCTGACGTCTAATTCCGTAAGAGATAATTGCAGTGAGCTTATCTTTGACAATATGTACAATAAGGGCCCTAAGTTCTTTTACGTTGACTTTTATATTAGTTTCGTTTTATATATTGCTTCCCTGATGAGTTTAGGTTAGAGAAGCAATCGTCCTCGTATAAAAGGATGCTTGGCATTACATTCCTGGCCATTTATATAGATTTTTAATAAAATATGACAACATTTAAAAATGCAACTCTTTGGCTGTGAGTAAAGTTTGATTCATCAAACTCTTGTTTGTTTTACTTTCCTGTTTTAAGGGAAGTATTGTGGACGCACCTCTGTGTATCTGTGTGTATTCTCCGACGATAGCGCTGAAACGCTTCATCCGATTGAGCTGACATTTGGCACGCAGCCACCATTTGGTCATGGCATGAGCTGAAATGCTTGTGGTTAAAATATGTCCACCCAGGGTTGGCTCCTGACGAAGAAACTCCTTAACGGTCAACAGCAGAGACCCAAAATGTTGTATACGCATTCATTTATGATATCTACTTCCAAGTTTCACCATGACATTGTTGATGTACCCTGGGTTGCCTCCCGACGAGGTAACTCCTCAACGGTCAACAGAAAAGACTCAAAATGTTGTATACGCATTCAATTATGATAGCCCCTTCCAAGTTTCACTATGACATGGCTGATGTACCCTGGGTTGGCTCCTGATTAGGGGATTCTTAACGGTCAACAGCATAGACACGAAATTTTGTATACGCATCAAGTTATGATAGCCCGTTTTAAGTGTCACCTTGACATGGCTGCTGCACTCAGGGTTAGCTTCCTACGAGGGGACTCCTCAACGGTCAACAGCACAGACACGAAATTTTGTATATGCATTCAATTACGACAGCCCGTTCTAAGTTTTACCAAGACAGGACTGCGGCACCGAGGGTTGGCTTCCAATGAGGGAACTCCTCAACGGTCAATAGCAAATTTGTATACGCATGTGCATTCAATGATGATAGCCCGTTCTAAGTTTCATCATGACATCGCTGCTGCCTATATTTTTTAAAAATGGAGTCATTTTTTTTTGTTAAAATTTTGATATTAATTCTGATAAATTTCAGTGTGCCCCTCGTAGAATGTCTGATTTCTATAGGATTGTGCAATACGTCAATCGGGTAGTGCTCACAATACGCGGCAGGCCGCCCCATAAACTTAGTAGTCTAATTAGTGGCCTCAACGCGTGGGATTCGGCGAGTGGGGAAGTCGGCGAGTTCGCCACTGGCGCGGGCGGAGCGCGCACGGCGGCCGCCGAGTTTCTTTAACTCCCAAAAGCAATTAGAATGTCGTGAGGAGGTTGGCTGCGCGTCTTGCGGCTTCAACCGGGCTGATATCACTTTTGTTTTAGTTTGCTTAACCAAGAATTACTCTCCGTCGGCGGAGAACAACGTGACTTCGGCGCTGTACTCCTCATTTCATCTCCGCTTTCGCGTTCCTTCTTTTCTTCTCACGTTTATAGCGTTGAAGTACACTCATTACGTTTTACCTTATTCTCGGGTTATTCTTATGATAATATTTCCTAAGTTTTTTTACTATATTATATGTCAGGTTAAGGCTTAGTGTGTAAGGCTTTATTATAAATCATTGATTAATTCGTAATAGTGAAAATGTGGAACCCTTCTTCTAAAAACTATGCATGTCTAAAAATAATCAAAATCACGACTGCCATTACAGAAAGTGAACTATTATTTTTATTACGTTTTTAATGAAATATTAGTGGTTTATGTAACAATCAATATTTCAGGAATATACTTAATCAGACTATTCATTTGACACTATATATTTACACACTATATATGACACTGATGTACATACTATATTTCATTTATAAATAGGATAGAAAACGAATTTACCGCGTGAAATTTGTAGGACCCGACGTTTCGGTGACGTTGCAGCCGCCGTTGTTTGGGTCGACTGAAGAACTGTCAGTCCGTTGTTTTGCGGGTAGGCCGCAAACCGCTGCCGCCACTGCGTAGGTTATAACGGTGGTGGGGGGCCGGGCTCGGAGCGCGGAAATTTTGAAAATCCGTCTTGCACACAACACTCACTGTTTCCTGTTTTACGTCTTTGCGTTCGGCGTTCGGCGGCGGGAACATTTTAAGAAGAGGGTTCCACGTAGAAGAGAGTTTGTAGCCGTCGTCTCTATTGAAGTTCGGAGTTCTTCTTATTTCAATGGCTTCCCGGATCATGCGAGGAAAGTAGAATTGTTCCTTGGATAGAACAATGGGATTTTGAAACTGCATCCAGTGGTTACTTCCGCTATCCAATATATGTTCGCAGATCGCCGATTTTTCTTGCTGAACGTTTTTAACAGCTTTGATGTGTTCTGTCAGTCGCGTGGCTATGGGCCGTTTCGTTTGTCCAACGTAGGCTAGACCGCAGCTGTATTCCACTTTATACACACCCGGGGTTTGCACACGCGGTAAATTCGTTTTCTATCCTATTTATAATGTCAAACAACCGCAATAGTCTTCGATATTTCATTTAATTTGGTTCACAAATCACAAAACATTTGTACATACTATATTTCATTTTATTTCGTTCATGGACATAATTTTTCTTAAGTATATTTATTATTATACCTACATCTCGTACCTAAAATTAAATATAAATATATTTATATACATACATACATAATAATTAAAAAAAATCTATATTGTCTCTTTCTTTCACTTCACTTCTCATTCCGACTTCCCTTATTCTCAAGCGGAAGCAATATAAAATACGTTTTCATTGCATTGTATGTAGTTCTGTTTGGTTCCACAATAAAATAAAATAAAAATAAAATAAAAAATAAGACATTCATATATTCATACATTCATATACACGATATATTGGTGGTAATTTATTTACATTTGGACATTTGGGCATTTAGACAACTGGTTACATGATATTTTGACAGTTAAGATACCCCATGATACTCAAGATGATATAACGATTCTAACAATACCACATACTTCTAAATCGGTTCAAGCGTTTGGACGTTATGATGGAATAAAGAAACTGAAAACCTAGATGAACCCTGAACACATTACACCTATTCATAGTATATACACAGTATATACACAGTATTCATAGTATATACCCGACAAATAACACCACACTGCTTTGGTTTTCGATCATATATCTTATTGAATCTCCAATTTAGATTTATTTGATTTTTCGTACAATATCCATTGTCAAACGTTTATAATACAGCGAAATCTCTACCAGTGAAACAATGAAATCCGAAATTCATTCTAGAATGACCAAGCTTATTCTATCAGTTAAGATGAGGAGGAGAATTTACATATATTGCTTTACAACAAGAAAACTTCTTTTGGTGTAAATTCTTTTGGTCATTATCATATACAACTTAATTTGGTCGGGATTATGTTTTATCCTTGTCGTGCCTATGTTCTCTAGGAATGTTGCTAGTATAAGCGCTAGTATCGCTAGGAATAAGCGAATTATTACAATTACGCACTTTTTACTATTACAGATCAACGTGAATCTCGACATAAAAAAACATACATTAGAAGGCAATATTCATATTGCTTTATCAATGTAGGTTTTCGTCGGTCGTGCATTATTGTCATATAATTACATCATAGTAAGTAAATCGTAATCATAAGTAATCATCTAATTAAATCATAACGGTTTCAAAACTGTAGTTCCTTAGGCGGTAATTAATAGTAATAAAGACAATAAAGAACTCAAGTTCTTCTACGTGATTTCATTCTATTTTTGCGTTTTGACCCCGTTGACTTTTATAATTGTTATGCTTGTTATAATATTGCTTCTTTAATGATGAATTGAAGCAGCGGCGTAATCTTCTTCTTTAAGAAGTTTTCTAAGCAATAGAATGGCAGATTTCCGTAGGTCGGCCAAGGGTTTTATGTGATACGTCAATCGGGTAATGCTCACAATGAGCGGCGGGGGGGAGGGCGCCCCATAAACTTAGTAGGCTAATTAGAGGCCTCAGCGCGTGTTCGAGTTCGCCGTTTGGCGCACGGAGGCTGCCAAGTTTCTTTAACTCCCAAAAGCAATTAGAATGTCGTGAGGAGGTTGGCTGCGCGACGTGCGGCTTCACCCGGTCTGATATCACTTTTGTTTTAGTTTGCTTAGCTAAGAATTACTCTCTGTCGGCGAGGAACAACGTTACTTCTCCTCTGCATTCCTCGTTTCATCTTCGCTTTCGCAAGCTTTCTTTTCTCTCTGTGTCATATTCAGTATCAACGGATTTTACTCCGCTTAGATACTGCTGTATTCTATAATATGTTTTTATTCTAGGGTTATTTCTACGATATTGCTTCGATTTGTTAGTAAGTGGCATAGGTCGCTATGCGACAGTGTACGAATACAAACGAAATCATTAATTAACTCATAAATCTATACGATAGTTTTTTTATTAAATTAAAAAGTAGCTCAGGCCAATGCCCGGTAGCATCAAACATTATTTGTTGATTCAAGGGCCTATCCATATTTCAGCCATTTCGGTGTTGATTGAGATTTTGGCCATCTAGCTTCATTATATGATATTGTATTTCTAATTAACGCATTTACAAAGCGTATGTTTTTACTAATATTTATATCAATTTATATTTATTTACATTAATAAAATACACATTCAAATTATTGTACGTAAACATTTAAAAAAAACAGGTTGGCCAATATGAGCATTAGCTGCTGCTACTGCTGCCGCACAACTAATTTTCAGAACTTGTTTCAAGGCAGCGAACTCTCTAGTTTTTTGTGTACATGTATTCGGCAACTTATATATTTATAATACCATAACCATTTCAAATAAGATTAACTAATGATAATTAAATAATAATCACATCAGGAAATTTTAAAAAAACACATAAAATAGATAATAGTGTTAAATTAAATAACATATTTAATAATATCAAATAATAGTAACCAAAATCAAACAATAAGAAATATTATAAAGAACAGTCAATGAATATTAACTATTAGAAACTACCTGGATATATCAATTTGTGGATAGTTGCCAAGTGTCATATTTCAACTAGGAATCTACTTTAGATCTGACAGAAGACGATAGAAGACAATACATTTTTAGTTCTTCATCTAGGATATTGAATAAACGTATGTCTTTTACCTAGTAGATAAAGAACCTCAGTTTTCTCATATCTACCCTTTTTCTTACACATTTCTTGTTCTTGTGTTTATAGAATAATTATCTTTCCATGCGTAAAATTCTTTACAATGTCGTTGTCTGTTTATAATACTACAGAATAGATTTACTTTAAACTTTGCAACATTAAATGAAATATTTTTTTCTTTCTCCACAGGTATGACCAGTCCTGCATGATCTACAGTCTCCGTAGCTGAATAGCGCACATCTTGAACTGGGTAGAGTTTTCTTTGTTTTCAATTTGCAACAATTGCCAGTTCTCACCGTATCACAAATGATATACTTTCATGAAAATCAAGATGATTAATCCTAATGCTTACGGTCGTTGTAATTTAATTGTGAAAATATTTCGCAATTATACAGTCGATTACTGTAATTCGTCTTGATTTTGACCCGATTAGCCTTCGTTTCGGTCCGAGTCGACTTATTGTTCTCGTGTTTATAGAATAATGATCTTTCCATGCGAATATGCAAAATGTTAATGTCAGTAAGATCTCAGAACAGATTGCATGTTTTAGAATAGTAAGCTTAGAAACTAATAAGCATTCAACCTTCGCCTTTATATTTTTTAATCGCTATTTGAAATAATATGAGTGAAATTAAATCAAATATTATAATGTATTTATAAATATTATAATATACAAGCTATTTTGTATTCGTTAAAATAGAATTAACCGCATAATAAGTATATATTATAATATGACTCCCGTATAATATGCTCAGTACGTCCAAATTGGGTATTAGCCTCATATGATTTCATCCTGATTAGTGGGCCATTATCCGGAGTCAGCTCATTTAGGTTTGAACATGCCGAGCATTGTACTACATAAACCTCCGTCAAAATAAATTACATTGTAGTGAAATATCACAGATCACAAAGGGGCAGAACTTGAATTAGCAGTCTGTGAATTATAAAGGTCTCTCTGCTATAAAAAATAACACTTTATGTCAAACGTCTAAAATGCAATTAAAATGATTCGTGAAGCGTTGCCAGGTTTTCGCATTTTGGTTCGAGATGTCGAAGATTGTGTTATAAACCATCCCTATTAAAAGGAAAATATCTCAATACGCATGGTAACATTACATTTACCAATAACAGCTATTTATTAAAAAGAAATTAGCAGTGAAAAGCGTTAAGAGTTTTGGAAGTTCTGACTTTGTAATTTAAAAATATTGTAAACCATATATATTATTTCTTTTGTAGCGGGGAGAGAGCTCAAATTTAGAAGTACTTTCTCTACTTTCGATGATCTGAGCTGAGCATGGCTTGCGCATCGATAGCTAGAAGTGCCCCCAGATACAAATAACTTGCATTTCTACCCTTTGCTCGTAAAAAATGTGATAGAGAGAGCAATAAATTGAACAGTG